>JANHFO010004782.1:13747-24114 GCA_032468095.1 Pareas carinatus | reverse complement strand
TTTTGGACAGTCACTGGCAGCCGTCTTAGACATCACTGCAGTAACTGAACTAAATTGCATATGTTTATTTGGCTTAATTGTTACAGGAAAAGAAGCATATGATGAATCTTCTAATAAAAACCAAGTGGAATAGTCCAGAGAATTATTGAAAAATTTCAGTTTGGAAAACTTGATCTAAAACTTTCTTCCAAACTGTAATTGACTAGGTTTAATGTGTATATTATGCTGTATTTTTCAAGCGTGCCTTAGCTTTCTTGCAAGTATTTGCATATTGGTAGTTCTCAACTTGTCATCACAATTGGAAATGGAAACTTGTCATTGAGTGAAACAGTCATTAAGTGAGATATGTGACTTCCCATGTGATTATTTTGCTCAACAACCACAGTCTCAGAATTTCCAATTGTAGATGTTAAGCACTTGTGCAGTTCATTAAGCTGACCGAGTCCCAGGTAAGGAGAACAGGAAGTTGCAAAGGGGGAGAGGGATATCCTGGGAGGCTCTACTCAGCAGCTGAAAATACTCACTGTCAAAATGCAAGCTCCCAAATGAAGAGACGCAGTGTCTTGGATGTGGCCCACATAGGACCTTTCTGGGCTTCCCCACACACCTGAGGTATCCTGCACTCCTTACCTTACTGTGCTGACTCTTTGCTCTCTACTTGGATTTCAGCTCCCTTTCGCCTCTGGGGGTTGTTGCAAGAGCTGCCTGCCAAAAAAGTGCAGCTCTTTTCCATGTACAAAATGTAACTCCTTTGGTGGGGTGCAAGAATGGAGCTGAAATCTTCAGGATTTTGGCTCCATTACTGCATCCTGCTGAATGAGTTCAGTTTCCCCAGAAGGGGTCGGTGTCATCCAGCCCCCAGAGACGAGAGAGTCCTTTAACAAGCAGCAAAAGCTTGCAACCTTCCATGCTGACTTCCCAGTTGACCTTCTCCAGAAATCAGCAGAGACGATTGCAAATGGTGGTGATGTGATCACAAACACTTGGCAATCAGTTATAAGTGCTAACAGATTGCCAAGCACCCAGATCATCACATGGCCATCTATGTGCACAAAGATTTGTAATGGCCAGAACCACTTTATAGATCGCCCTCTCTAAGACAATTATAATTCTGAACTGTTAAACTGGTGTAAGTCAAGGACTACCTGTATGCAACGTCCTTCCATTTATCTTAACTACTACACTATGTCTTGTCCCCAAGCTGTATGCTTTAGAAATTCTTATTCCTGTTGTCTAGGCTGTTATAACTAATAATTTTTACATTCGGAAATGTGGTCACTCTTCATATTTGAGTGGCAGAGTAATTTCATAAATAAACATCCAGGGAATCAGTGCTGCACAGTACTGCACAGAATACATACAGATACATGAATAACACATATTACACTTTACCACAGATATCAGATAATAACATTCTGATTTTATAGAAAAAATCATCTGATACCATAACACACAGCATAGGATCTGCTCATCAGTCCGCAATAACATTTGCCCAACCAATTCTATTTTGCAGGGTTGATGCACTATAATTTCCTTTAATTAAAGAATGTCATTTATGAAAACCTCCTCTATAGTAGTTCCATCCAAAGTGGATGGCCTCCTGTGTTGTTTAGAAAATCTGGCTAGGGAGAGAAGTTTTGGCTTGGGAGAGAGAGAGACTCTCTGCTTTATCACACTTGCCATCTCTTAGCTTTTCTTTTATCTTTTATTGATTTTATTGTAATTTCTTTATTTGTTAGAAGTTGCCCAAAGTTGTTGAGAGTTGGGCAGTATAAAGGTTTAATGATTCGTTGCAGTCAATCCAACGTTTAGACTGGATTTCACATTTTTATCCTCATAGTGAATCCTTCCTAAGAAGCTAAAATAAACAAGTGTTGTTATGTACACAACAGTGTGAAATCACAGCTGTCACTTCTTTGTCTGACATTAGTCTTCGTATGCATCCAGTTGTTCCCCAGAACCTAAAATATAGTAATGTATCAGCCTAGAATACATGACAATCTAAACATCCAATTCAAATGCTCCTTTTGCAATTAATAGACAGAAATTTTGTCACTACACTGATTTTCTAAGTGGCACCCAATTATTATTTATGATTATCATATTATGGACATTTCATTTGAGAAATAAAACAAACTAGCAAGCTAAGAGGAGTTAATTTTGAAATTATATTTTGTTTTCCTCCTAACCAAAGTCTGTGTATAGATCTGCCATTACTTACTGCTACCTGGATATTTATTATCTTGCAGGATCTCAAAGTAACATATGCATATAGTATAGCATTTGCCTGTATTACAATTGTCTTTATACTGATAATTGTTATATGACTGGAAAATTTGTGAATAATAAAAGCTTATTAGCTCTCATATAACATCTATCAGGATAAAGACATATGGCTGTGATCTATGATGTGGAAGGTTTCTGCTGAAAGAAACAAATGGAGGTTTCTATGGTTGATGCAAAGAACACATTGGCTTCCAACTATGGTCCTTATTTGGCATCAGTTGAAGTATTTGAAAATAGTATAAAAAAACCCCACATTTTTGCCCTAAGAAAATTACTGTCTGAATGTAGGGTTGCATAAAGGACAAAAGAAAGTCTATCTGATGCAGTAATCCTCACTTTGAATATGTGATGAGGATGTTTTATATTCAAAATAATTGAATATGAATGCTTTATATTTATACCATGTATTATTTTTTACTAATGATTTTGTGTTACTAGTCTCCCAAATAGTGTAATGTTTTCCAACATGCATTATTGGATGACTGTAATCATGTCCTCATAGATTTCTGCAAGCGTGGTAAATGTTTTCCTCTTCAGGTGGACACATTTGTAAATCCACTGCGTAACTCTATGAGAAATGTTTCAAATGCTGTCAAGTCCATCCCTGACAGCTTCACAGAGGGGATGACAAAAATGTCAGACAACATGGGCAAAATATCAGAAAGATTGGGACAAGATATAAAGCAATCATTTTTCAAGGTAAGAATGTATTAATAAGACAACACAGTTTGTATTGTTTTGGGTTACTTCAGTTAAACAAATAAGAACAGAGCAGGCAAAAAGTTGAATATGTTAATTATTGGTAAAACACTGGTAAAGTATTTTATTGGACGGATGAAAATATAGTAAATTACCCAGAGAAGAAGGAGACCTGAAGATCAACACTGTTCTTGAATTTATTATAAAATAGAAGAAGCAACTGGGAAATCTGTTAAGAAATTCAGAGGGAGCCTGCTGTAGGCACATGGTGGTCTACCATGTTTATTTTAATTTTTCAGTTGTCTGATGTTCTTTATGATACTCGAGTTCATACATTAAATGATCATTAAAGAAAAAAGATAGCTTATTAGTGATAGAAAACACTAATTTAGATTTATTTGCATTATCATTTCCTAATAATGAAATTAAATCCTAAATTAGTGTTTTATACCAATAATAAGCTATCTTTTTTCTTTAAAAGAATTGCAAAATTATTTATGTATGCCTTTCATTCAGAAGTTCAGTATCTTTTAAAAAAATATTGAAGTTCAAATAACTTTAACAGAAAATTATCTGGAAAAAATAATTTGTATTAATTAAATTATGCCTTTTATTAGCTACTTAATCACTCTAAGTTAACAGATTAGGTAAAAAAAATGAAGAAGAAAGCAGGGAGAAAATGGAAAGAGAATAATTGTTTTTAACAGTGTATATATGATAATAAGGTATATTTCTAGCCAATTCTGCCATTGATCTCTCATTCCTCATCTCAGGTATCATGATACCAGATCCTCAGAGTCTTGGGGTTTTAACTGCAGCCCTTAAATATCTGATCTGTCTCCAATGAGAACATCTTCATCTGTAATTTAATTGTGAAATACATATTTTCATTTATGAGATAGTTAGCATCAATAGTCATATTTTCTTAGATGGTGGGTACAAAACCTTATTAATGCAGTTGCACCTGAAGTGGGAATTATACTTATTGCTTATGTTCTATTTCCTTTGCTACATTGTGACATCCCTGACATAGCTGCTTAGTTTAGTTACTGGGGTAGCAGTGGGGTACTCCAACTAGTGACACTGAGAATCTCAAACTGCCTTTCCCGGGCAAGGTGTTTGGAGAAAGCCTAGACAACCCTGAACCCAACTCAACATATTGAGAATCTGATGTATCTAACTAAGTGATCCAGGCAAAATGAACAGATGTAATCTGGAAATGGATGGAATAAAGCATAGCCTGTTGTCATGGACAGATCACTCTGTGATTACTATTTGCAATGTGACCTATTCCATTATGAAAAAGAACCTATTTTGTTGGTCCTTCCCCAGTTCCTAATGGATAAAGAGCTTTGAGAGTTTTCTCAGGATGTGGTAGCCAGTTTGGTCAAAGCTGCCCAATGAAATAAGGAAGTTATTATGGTACTTGACTACATTACATTAGAGCATCCTTTATCTTCACACAAATCCAATTACATCTTGTGTGGAAATTTCAACAATTCCTAAATTGAAGACCTTTGCTTAGAGTCACCTGTGCCCTACTCACCTTCCATTTGAATTGCTCTAATTGGTCTACATTGGATTACCCTTGGAAAGCTTTCAGTAACTACATTGGCATAAAAGGTGACTACTCCAATGCTTCAGAAGCTTCATGGTTACAAGTCAGGTTCTGGGTATAAATCAGAATTCTAATTGTCTAGTTGTTAAGATCCTACACAGCTCCAGACATAGTGGCTGAGGAATACCATATCTTACATTTATCTGTCCATCAAATCAGATCAAATAGGATCAATTTCATGTCCTACCTGCATAAGAAAGCCATTTGACAGTTGGAATTTCTCCACACAGAAACTTTCATTCTAGATTCAGAAGAGCAGTTAAAACCTGATTAATTCCTGGCATAGGGCATGCTATGACTGAAGCATGGAATTTGGTAGACCACATATCTGTTTAGAACATAGTTTTGATTCAGTATATGGCTGTGTAATATCATTTGTAAGTTTGTTATTTTTGAGGATCAATATATTTTTGATTTGGTGATCACAGCTGTCCAGTGCCATTGGGGAACAAACAGCATAGAATTAAATAATATCTATTGCGGAGCCACATGCTTACCTTCAAAGCAACTAGTGAACTACCTATGAGGACCAGATAATATTTTTGTGTAAAAAATCTTGTTTCAATACGAGTTCGGTAACAAATAAATGTAATAAACAAACAAACAAACAAACAAATAAATAAATCTCACACTTTCCAGATTATAAGCACTGCTAATTACATTTTTCTTAATCCTAGTTATAACAGCTTCTGAGTTGTTGAAACTTTTAAATATTTTATAAACATTTATATAAATTAGAACAGAATTTTTGTGCTACATGTAGATACATATAATATGTGAATGTTTCGTGTTGTCTGCAAATATACATACATACATATACAAATATTATAATACAATTTCTGAGTGTCTTGTTTGACATTTTATAGTTGCTCAGCTTATACGCCAAATGAATTTTAGTCAGATTTTCATTATGTAGATGAATCATGTTATATTGTTTTTTTTTGTTTTATTTAAATAAAACCATTGTATAGAAAACTCCTTGATTCTGATCCAAAATGTAATTTTAGACTTGGATATTATGAAAGCTTCTACATCGCACATTTTGCAATTTCTTCACATTTTTTTTTCACAGTATTAGAATGATACACATTATCAATTCTGTAAATTATATTAAATTATTCAAAGCCCTATTTCAACCCTCCTTTCCTACCGTAATGTATTTTCATTTAACGTGTCTCTGTGGTACTTCATATTTTTTAGAGAATGCTCTGTATTCAGTGCTTGAGTTGTATATTTCAGGGTAGAAATACATGGGTTAGGTCTGATTTTCAACAGGCTAAATATACATAATTCAGATATATACCATAGTTGCTGAATGAGACAAATATATGAAGCAATTTATTTTCTTTCATTTTTCTCAATAGCCTTGCTTTCATCTAGGTATCTCTGAATAAAATACATTTATTCCATTTGACCTTGTCATTGCTATCCGACCTCTGCTCTGCACATATGAATGAATGCATCTTTCTTTTTAAAGATTATTTAAATAATTGAATAAATAAATTTAAATGGCAATTGCAATTTAATATTTCATTTTTCTCTTGTTATATTGAGTAAAAATAAGATTTGTAAATTCACAAATATAGGACTGAATAATTGTACAAATTACATTTGTATAGTCAAAAATCATTATGGGATAAACTGCAGTAAAATGAAAACATAATATGTAATATTGAATTATTCCTTGATTTGAACTATAAGAACATTGTATAATATATATGCTATATAAGATTATACTTGATCAAATCTATTTGAATGTTATGCATGCTGTTATACATTAATACTTATAAAAATACAGATGACTATCCTTTTTGTCATCTGAAGAGAATCATAATATATTTCAAATTGTGATTTCTTTTAACTTGATTTAAATACCTCACATATAAGAGTTTTAATATTAATATAAATCTTTTATAAAATACGATTTTGAATTATGTTTTGCTACCCTGTATTTGTAAATGATTCTTTCTTTTGTAACTTTTCCCCCTGACTGAAATACTTAGGAGCCTCCTTTAATACAGAAGACATATGTTGATCCTAAACAGTGTCGGGTTTCAGTACACCTTGATGATAATGTAAGTTAATTGTTTGATTAATTTCAACAGAAATCAGTCTTAATTGTAAAATAGCAAATTGTATTGTCCTTTTATTTATTGAAATGAATCCAACCTTTCATTAGAATCTAATTATATTATCAATTTTTCTTATTTATTTATTTATTTATTTATTTATTTATTTATTTATTAAATTTATATACCGCCCTTCTCCCGAAGGACTCAGGGCGGTGTACAAAAAACATAAAAATTTAACATTGAACTTTAATGTTTAATTTTAATATCCAAACCCTTACATTTTGGGGAAAAAACTCCACCAGGCAACTCAAAGGAAAAAAAATACAATCTTTGGTCTGAAATACTTAGCCAGCCCTAAGCAGGCAAAACGAAATGTTCATGAATTTGCCATCAGTATCCCTATATTTCCTAGAGTCTGAGCAGATGGAGGAAATACATGAATCCCATAAAGAAAGAAATGCAATATAATCTTATTTTATTTTTCCGTACCCAGCTCCTAGGTATCATTGCATTCCTTTATGTGAATTTCCTATCACTAGAACAGACAGACTTGAACAGGGACAAAAATAAAGGATGACAGGAAAAGGAATTCAATGGCTCTGCCAAAGTTCTTCAGACATTTGTGTTCTGATGAAACAAAATTAAGAAGAGAACCAACCATTATGAGAACATTTAGCATCCCCTCTAAACACTGTAATTGGATGTCCCTGCGAATAGAAACTGGACTCATTCATCTCCTTTTCCTTCTTGCTCTTCCCCAGCTGGAATCTTTCATGTAAGGAAGAGCAAAATTATACTTATAGAGATTTTGCTGGTAAATTGATCTAGTTTGCCCAAAATGCTAAATGAGGTTGACTTAGTTGATTTTGACCTAGCTTTTATGTAAAGTCAGCAACTGATTCCACAAGCCGTGATTAAGCAAACAACAGTTTCGGGTTTGTGTTAGGTCCTTGTTTGGATTTCCATAGTTCTCTAATGCTCCGAAATGGTCATGAAATTCTTTAAGGAGATTTCAGGCCAGTCGTTCAGAGACCCATAGAATCTCTCTGAATCGGCCCCATCTGCTTCAGGATTCCAGATGGATCTGTGACGGAGGCTAATAACAGCTCACAGCAGTCCCAATATTGGCAACGCTCTCTTGTTTTCCATATGTGCCGGATACTATACAGGCAACAAAGCCTCTTAATTGCACGGTTCATTTGTTAATTAAAAAAATTGGGAAAATTGGAGAGAGCATCCTGTAGTTTTATGCATTTTATTTATTTGTTTGTTCGAAAGGTACAGGAGGATTTTATGCCCTAGTTGTTGTCAACTGTAGAGGGCGCTGCTCATCTCCATTCTAGGGCCATTGAGCCAGCGCTATCCAAAGACATTTCCACGGTCATGGGGCCAGCATGATGTCACAGAGCACTGTTACCTTCCCACTGAAGTGGTACCTATTTTTTTACTTGCCTTTGTCTGCTTTAAACTGCTAGGTTGTCAAGAGCTCAGGTAAGGACCGGAGCTCACCCCGTTGCGTGGCGCTTGGGACTCGAACCTGGGCTGCCAGCTTTCCAGCTGACAAACCCAGCATCTGAACAATTGAGCCACCGTGCCACCCTTATTTATTTGCATTCTGCCTTTATTATTTTTTTTACAATTGACTCGAGGCAATGAACATCTATCCAACACACCTTCCTACTCCTATTCCTTTTCTCCTGTTTTTAGAATAGCATTTGACTGATTGATTGATTGATTGATTACTGAATAGTTCGTGCCACCATCACTTCGCAGCACAGTTCTCTGAGCTCTGATCAGTGGCTGCTGTGCAGTTCAGGGCCTGGCATGTTGCTAATATATTTTTCAGTTTGTCAGTCTTTAGGGGAAAGCTGTTTACCAGATTCCCTGTCATTCTAAGCCTCTCCCCTCCCTTTTCTTCTTCTTTTTAAGCTGCTGTTTTCAGGCACCCCTTTCCCTTGAAAAAGTAAACAAAGAGATTGTGATCTTGAGATGAAAGAATAAAGTGAGCTGCAGAAGCAACTCGGAGGAAAATGGGGAAGACATCAAAAGGCCAGGGACGTCTAATGAGCTGAAAGGACTCAAACTCAGGGCCTTTGAAATCATTTCCTCTCAGTTCTACCGGCTTCAAAAACAAATCCTTCAGAAGATGGTCCATGAATATGGAAGTGCATCGGGACAGAAGGGACTGTCTGAAATATAGATAACTGAACCGGGTTCAATTATTGCATTTAATAAATAGCTTGTTTTTCCATATCTGATTGACGTGAAGCAATGTCAAAACTACTCTACCATCCAAGTTGAGCATGATGCTTGGTGACTTTAAGGACACAGCTGGGTAATATTCTGGGCAGAAGCAGAAAAGTGGACAGCTGTTACCTTCACTTGGAATGTTTTTCTTTCATCTTGTGAGTGCGGTCTACAACCCATCCAATTTCTGAAGCCAAGCCAATCTTGCTTAGCTTTTGATCTCCACGAAGGTCAGCTACTTGCTGAGACAATGTGAGATGGAGCCCAAAGTAAAAGTGGCCTGTTCTTCTTATAGTTAAATCCAGCTTCTACTGTGGTTGACTCATGGAAGCCACCAGCCTTTGGAATCCTGGTTACTTTAATGGCAGCAGCTCTGGAGTAACGTTAATGAACAGCTCCAATTTCAGCTCCCAGTTTACTAGTGTGCAACTGATCCAGTCTTTCAAACCTCTGATCATCCCCTGCTACACCTTGGTGGTGCTTGTTGGCATCTTTGGCAACTATCTTCTTCTTTATGTCATCTGCAAGACCAAGAAAATGCACAACGTCACCAACTTCTTCATTGGAAACTTGGCCTTCTCGGATATGCTGATGTGTGCCACCTGCATCCCTTTTACCCTGGCCTATGCTTTCAACCCCCAGGGGTGGATCTTTGGGAAGTTCCTGTGCTACTTCGTGTTTCTGATGCAGCCCATGACCGTCTATGTCTCTGTTTTCACACTTACGGCCATTGCTGTGGACAGGTAACCAAACGTTTCCTGTTAATCAAGAGTACAATGCAGTGTTTCTCAACCTTGGCATGGTGGAAGATGCATGGACTTCAACTCCTAAAATTTAGGAAGAGGAAGTCCACGCATTTTCAACCGGCCAAAGTTGATAAAGAGAGAATTGATTCCCATACTTCTGGCTGAACTGTTATATTTGGTATGTTAATCAGAGAATTATGTAGATTCATTTGATTCATTTGCACGTTTCCCTTATTTGGTTTGGACCTAGTATGTTGTGTGAGTCTAAATATTAGAATGTATTTGGTAAACCATGTTTAGACAAATTATGCCTTAACACAATGTACAAATCTAGATTCTGTGTAGGTGTTAAGAGGAACCCATGCAGCTCAATGGTGGCACACATGATTGACAGAAGAGAATCAGAATCAGAATTATATTTTGCCAAGTGTGACTGGACACACAAGGAATTTGTCTCCGGTGTACATGCTCTACACCAGTGGTTCCCAAACTTTTTCAGTCCACCTCTCCCTTGGTGCTACAGACTCATCCTCAGTGCCCTCCCACCCCTTATGAATAGCATTATTCGGAATAGCGGTTTGTATGACCCACTAAGGAAGATAGTAACAGTAAAATTCAAAGATGTAACAATTAATTGCACATTTATTCAAAATCCAATTTAAAAATCTTTTTAGTTAATGTTAATTCAACAAAATTGTT
>JANHFO010004780.1:0-11767 GCA_032468095.1 Pareas carinatus | reverse complement strand
AGTGCCGAAGAAACGCACCATTGAGGAGCTGAATGACTACAGACTAGTCGCACTGACATCTGTAACTATGTAATTATGAAAACTTTTGAAAAAAATGAGTGATGGTCCACCCGAAAACCATCACAGACCAACTCCTAGACCCCTTGCAATTGGCCCACCGAGCAAACAGATTGGCAGATGCTGCTGTTAATATGGCTCTGCACTGCATAATCCAACATCTGGATCTCCCAAGGACATAGGCAAGAGTCCTTCTTTGTGAACTTCAGTTTTGCATTCAATGCCATCATTCCAGATATTCTTCTAACCAAACTGACTCAGCTCATCCCGCCTGAGCAAGCCAGCACATGGATTACAAGCTTCCTAACAGACAGAAATCAGCAGGTGAAGCTAGGCAAATTCCTTGTGTGTCCAGACATACTTGGCCAATACATTCTAATTCTAATAAGGATTTGCCCTATCCTGCCCAGGCCTAACCAATGGGCTCTATCCTTCATGAGATGATTGCCAAGGTAGAGAGTGGACATGTTTAATACCACTTGGAAGATGGTCATCTTTGGGGGCAACAGCATAAAGTTCAACAATTCTGGAAAACGATTTGCTCTAAATCAGAGGTCTCCAACCTCGGTCCCTTTAAGGGCTGTGGACTTCAACTCCCAGAATTCCTCATCCAGCAGAGCTGGCTAAGGAATTCTGGGAGTTGAAATCCACAGCCCTTAAAGGGCCCAAGGTTGGAGACCTCTGCTCTAGATTAGAACCAATCTTAAAAAAATTGAATTCCCATTTCAACCTACGATACTGCATCCATAATAAACTTCTTTAAACCATGTACACTGTTTCCCCGAAAATAAGACCGAGTCTTATATTAATTTTTACTCCAAAAGATGCATTAGGGCTTATTTTCCAGTTAGATCTTTATTTTCAGGAAAATACAGTACTCAATGCATCCGTCTGCCTGACGATCTTAACTTGGGCTTATTTTTTTGGGTGGGGGGTATTTGTAACTTTGAACGGTCACTGAACGAACTGTCGAGGACTATCTGTGGTGATTTTTAGTCTCTTAATGTGATACATATATATTGTAGTGTATTGGGAGCTTGCCGCCAATACCTGGAATACACATAAGTTGGAAGAAGTCCCAATACACTAGCAACCGTTAAGAATGTTGCCATTCCACCCTGGGAGTTAGAGACGCGGGAATCCCCAGCGAGGGAAACTCCTGCGCTCTCGTTGGCTACAACCTGGGTTGTCAAATGTATAAATGAAAGTGTGCGGCTTCTGACAGCCGCTTCTGTCAATGTGTGTGCTCTGAGTTACTTCTCTTGTAAATAAACCCTTCCTGCTTTTGGAACCAGCCTCGTTACTGCCTCCCACACCCAACCTAACATATATATTCTGTGTAACTAATGTTTCTCAACATTATTTTTACGTTGTAAGCCACCCAGAATCATTGGATACGAGATGAGCCACTAATATTTAATTTCAAATTAGATTATTTTAATTATTTATTGGAAATCGTTTTATCACTCCCCTTTTAAATCAGGCTTTATTTAATACTTTTATTTATATTTTAAGGTTCATGCTGTTTGTGTTTTTATGTGCCTGTAAGCCGCCCTGAGTCCTTCAGAAGAAGGGCGGGGTACAAATAAAATTATTATTACTATTATAATAAATTCCATAAACAAACAAACCAACAAATAAAAAACAAACCATCCATAAACTAATCGGTGATATTTGAAGAAGTTATATAACTTCCACGGCATTTTTTTAAAAACTTGCTTTGTCTATTTTTTCCCCATGTTCTTTCTTGTGTTTGTTTTTCTTCAAAGGGTCCAATTTTTTAATGAAAAAAATGAGGGTGCTCACCTTGACACAGAAGAGAATGGTCACAAAAAAGATGGACACTAAGAGGAAAAGGAAGAAGAGTAGGAACCATGCACTCCAGTGCAGCCAGTTACTCAGTCCCATCATGCGCATGTACTCCTGTGGAAACAAAATTCCACGTGGAATGTCACATACCTGCTAATCGACATGAAGGAGGAAAAATCCATATTTAAATGTCTGTTGAATTATCCGCCTGAGCTTTCTTCATTTTTCAACTAGGCATTTGCACATTTGGTTTTCAAAGCTGTTTGCACACTTACCCACAAGGAACACAGTGGCTTTGTGGGTATTTTGGTCTGCCTTAAAATAAAGTCAAGTACTCAAGACAAAGCACCCTCAGGGCCTGGTTCGTAACAAAATGCAAAGGCATCATTTGTTAATCTGTACTTATTCTGACATCAAACTTAGTAATCGTGGATGAGTTTGCCCATCACACCAAGACAAAATCAGACAAAACCACCGTTTGGCATGGACTGTAAAACCAGACCATGATTTCTCTTTATTCTCCTTCTCCTTCCCTCTCTTTCTCTTTCTTTTCTCATTTCGTAAAATGCCACATTCTCAGGATAAGCTCTGGGATTTCAGACTCCAAAGTCAAGATGGACTTGATGCAACTAAATATGGACTTGATGGGTCACATCACAAGATGGACTTGATGCAACTAAAGATGGACTTGATGGATCACATCACAAGATGGACTTGATGCATCGCATCAAGGAATGTGTTTCCTCCCATGGTTGGGCTAGCCAACCAGCTAGGCTTGTCCTACCAAACCCCAGAACAGATTCTTCCGTTACCTTCAGCTTCTTCTCCTTCTCATGCACCACGGCGCGGACAATGTTGAGGGAAGTGTAGGTGAAGCTCAGCATGAGTAGCAAGGGAAGCTGGTTCTGAATAGCCATGAGGAAGAGGTCATTGACGTAAGGGGGATAAGGAAAGCGCCGTATAGTAACTGTCACCCGATCCAGAAGATCAGAAGTAGAGGTGTTGGCGTGGTACTGAATGATGGCCTTGTCCACCACATGTTGCACTGCAAGGAAACCTTCACGGAAGTACCCTAAGCAAAGGAAGCAAGAAGGAAGCCATGTGAAAAGTAGTATTAAATTCAGAGCTTCAACAGGGGGCACCATTTGATAGATCTTCTCCGATTTTGAAAGCTAAGTGAGATCAGGCATGATTAATATTTGGAAGGGGAAGTATCTGAAACATCAAAGCTGTAAGCTACGGTAATCAAGGTCAGATCCTAGGAAAAAGCAGATGAGGACACATTTTCATACTGCTGCCAAGAAGAATGATATCATCCTGACTATGTAGTCCTTAGAAGCCTGGCAAGATGTCAAGGACTTTTCATCGATTCAGTATTGTAAAAGGTTTATTGGCTTATTTATTCTCTTCATTAGATTTATATTCCATCTTTGCTCTAAGTTCTCAAGATGGCTTCCTTGTAGATATTCACTTTATTGCCGTAAAAGTAACAAGGTGAGGTATGCTGGGTTGACGGCCCACCAAAGGATATCCGCTCGCTTTCTAAAATCAAGGGTGGAATTGATTCCCTTAATTCTAGTTCAACACTTGAGCCACTTTATCATATTTTATACCAACTCTGTTTTTCACAAGAGTGTTCTGTGGGGTGTGGGCGGTAGACAGCAGAGGTTCTAGAGACTTGTTAAGGGTCATGCACTCTAGGTTCCTCAATGAAAATGTTGTGCAGAATACGAAGACCTGAGACCAGTCAGAGTAGAGGGTAGCTCCTCATGTTTTCAGGTCCTCCTGAAGATCTGTTGATCTTTAATATAAAATAACCACGGAGAAAACAGAATAATAAAATATCAGAGTTGGAAAGTTCCTGCTCAGACAGGAAACCCTATATCAGGAACGGTGAACCTTTTAGAGACTGAGTGCCCAAACTGCAACTCAAAAGTTACTTATTTATCGCAACGTGCCGACACAGCAACATACACACCCCCTGTAGCCATCGGTGACCCCTCCGCACCCCTCCGCTCTGCCCGCAGTCTACATGAGCTCACCACGGGCCTTCCGGTGGCCTCCCCCAGCTTCTGCGGCCTGTTGCGAGCGATGCTCCCCTCCAACCTTTCTCCTCTCCTCTCTCACCTTCGCCACAGACTCTGAGCCGCATTTGAGCCGCCCGCCTTATCCCAGACAAGGGCGGGAGGAAGCGTTCCCATTGGGCTGCTGGGCAGGTCATGTCAGGAATGTCCTCAGGCGCATGTGGAGAAGGGGAAGTGATGCCCCCATCGCTGTCCTATACCATTTAAAGCAAATGGCTGTCTAGTATCTTCTTAAGAACCCCCAGTGATGAAGCATCTGCAACTTCTGAAGACAACGTCTGTTCCCCTGGTTAATTGTTCTCACTGTCAGGAAGTTTCTCCTTAATTCCAGGTTGCTTCTGTCCTTGATTAGTTTCCATCCGTTGCTTCTTGCCCTGCCTGTCCTGCTTTGGAGAACAGGTTGACCTCCCCTCTTTTTTGTGGCAACCCCTTAGAAAAGATTACCTGGTGTGCCACCATCGTCACTTTTTGCCTCTCTGGGTCCTGGTAACTGGAACAATGGGAAGAGGTAGTGGGTGATCCAGTGCCGATCCAAGTTGGGGTTCAATCCTGTCGTCTCACTTGCAGGAGCGTTTCTAGGGCTATATTTGAAACGGAGCCGGTAACTGACCTGCAGACAAATCACAAACCATACCGATATCAATGACATAAGAAGAATCCATGACGTTCTTCAAGGTGCGTTGAAAGATAGTTGCGTCCAACCTTTTGGCTGGCTTGGAATGAGTAACACAACACCCAGCCCCCATGTTGTTAATAAATGTGAATTATCCTCCATCACATCCTCTACATCTGGAAGGTCATCTGGTTTGATGGCAGAATGTCCTACTAAACCAGCGTTACTCAACCATGGCAAATTTGAGATGGGGGGACTTCAACTCCCAGAATTCCCCAGCCACCACGGTTGAGAAACTCTGTACTAAACATTTTAGGGAAGGGTACACATTATGCAAACCAGGGAGAGCTATGTCATGTTTGTGGATTCTTTTTTTTCTCATGGCTTAAAATGGCCAGGAAACATGTTGCTTATTTGAAGTGGTTCATACTAGAAGACTCTAGGTCAGTGATGAAGAACCTATGGCACGAGTTGAGGAGGTGTTCTTCAGAAGACCAACCATGAGAACCTCTTACCTGGAGTGGCAATGGTTCCTGGCTGTTAGCCAAGCAGTTCTCAAAAACCAGTCCGGCCAGTACGTTGCCCGAATGGTTATCGAACCTGATGTAGTGTTCAAACTCTTTTTCGGATGGAAACCCTCGAGCTACAGTGTAAAAGAGAAAGCACACAGTGAAAAGGAGGCCTAGCCCCCAAGGGGAATATTAGAATCAACCCAACCCAACCCAGAACAGAACAGATTACAGCACCTTCCTGTTTTTAATTATTATTATTATATAAAATAAGATGAATCTAGAGATAATGGATTAGATGAGAGGTTTTCAAACTTTTTCGAGCTGAGGACCCCAAAACGTGTCATTGCTACACGGCTGACCTCATTCCCGCAAATTCATGGCAGATTGCTCTGAGGTTTCGGTGTGAGTCAGAAGAAAAGAAGGGAAAGAGTAGGAAAAAGAGAGAGGAGGGGAGAGAATGAGAGAGGGAGGGAGGGAGAAGGAAGGACAGAAGGAAGAAAGGAAAAAAAGAGAAATGAAAAGGAAAGGAAAGAAAGAGAAAAAGGAAGGGGAAAGAAGGAAAAGAAAAAGAAAGGAGGAGGGAAGAAAGGAATGAGGAAGGAGAGAGGAGAGGAGAGGAGAGGAGAGGAGAGGAAAGAAAAGAGAAGGAAGGGAAAAGAAAGGAAAAAAGATCAGAATGGTTTTCCTTGCTGACCTCGAGTTCTAACGCTTTGAGAAGAGGACGGCACTTTAGCCTCCATTTTCTTCCCCTTGTTTTCAATCGTACACCTCCCATGGTGGCGTTGCAGCACTCCTGTTGATTTCCCGCAGGTATTTTTAGCCTGGCCTAACTCGTTGTCAGCTCAAAATAAAGACCGACGGGGGCAGGAGTCTCCCTCTGCACACAGGAGGAAACACGCCCGAATGCCAATGGCCCCCATCAGGGTACAGACCTTTGATGTTGACCTCCAAGGCCTTCTCCACCGCCTCGGCGATGCTTTGCACGGCGGTGTTGTTGGAGGGGATGTACGCCAGTTCCCAGGGGATGCCCGCATGCCAGCGATGGAAGAAACTGGGCAGCCTGACCACCTGCTTGCTGTGGTATAAGGTGGCATTGGGGTGATTGACCGAATGGACACGATGGCGCAGGCCAACCAGGACGGCAGCAAACAACAACGGGAGACAAGTCTCGATCAGCGTGACCAAAATCTTCCTCTTCTGCAGAAGGAAACAGAGATGATGCACGTCAGGCTCGGCGAAAGCAACAAAATGGAGTTACAACTGGATGCTCACGGTTCAAGACGACCAAGATGGCAACAGGTTAATGAGCGGGGCCTGTTTCAGAGGCGGACAGCGGACAGGTAGTCCTTGAGTTATGACAACAAGGCCCGGAATTTTTGTTGTTAAGTCACCAGGCTCATAATTTGAGGCACCTGGTGACTGGGCCCCATTCTAGGACCATTTTTAGAGGGTCATAAAGTGAATCGGGTGGCATGCACTTTCCCCAGTGGGTGTTTTTTTTTTAAAAAAAAATATTCTTATTATATGATACGAACATAGCAATTTTTTCAACGCAGTTGACCGAATGATTATAGAAATTGTTATTCTGATAAAACTTCAATAGACAATCATATCTTTTTCTAATACATTTCCATTCCTACTCCTTCATTCTTTTTTCAAGCCGTTTATAAAATAAGTCCCAGGTGTGGAAATAAGCTAATAAGTCAGTCTATCCATATCTGCACACTCCCATATCTTCTTTAGCACTTCTTCTTCCGATGGCATTTCTTCCCCTTTCCAATTTTGTGCAAATACAATTATTGCCGCTGTCAGTAAATGCACCATTAAGTTGTTCATATTGTTTATTAAAATTTTCTGGAACCATCCTGTAGTGTATTGGGGCAATTGGTGGGAACTGCCAATACACAAAAGTTGCACAAGCACCCAATACATACTGACAGTTAGAAATTGTTACATTCTCACCCGGGGATTAGAGATTCGGGAAAACCCAGCACGGGAAATCCTTGCACTCTAATTGGTTGCCGGCTGCCAGCTGTTATCTATATAAGAGTGTTGCGCGGTGTCTCTAACCGCTTCTTTGTTCTGTGCTGTCAGTATCGCTGTAAATAAACCGTGTTGTGTTTAAAGAGACAAGCCTCTTCACTACCTCAGTACACTACAGGATGGTTCCAGAAATTATTTTAATAAACGATATGAACAACTTAATGGCGCATATATCGACAGCGGCAAGAATTATATTTGCACAAAATTGGAAAGGTGAAGAAATGCCATCGGAAGAAGAAGTGCTAAAGAAAATATGAGAGTGTGCAGATATGGATAGACTGACTTTGAAAATGAAAGAAAAGAATTTTGCCTCCATTCGCGAACTTCGCATTGGGTGACGAAGACAACTTGCAGCCATCTTCTCTGCTCTGACACGTGTTCGTGGCTCCCTCTAGATCTGCCCGGTGTCTTCATATAGGGGGCTCTCCCCCCAAACAGCTGCCTCCTCACCCGCCTTCCTGTCCTCCATGCCAGAAGTCACCTCAAGCAAAATTAGTGTTCTCTTCATACTGTACTGTACTGTACATGTTTTTGTGATTTTTTTTAAAAAAAAATATTGATCAGAACGGATTAACTTTATTTACAATTGAACCTTATGGGAAAATTTGATTCGGTTGGCGAACAAAATCAGTTTGCAACTGTGTTTTAAGGGGCCAGAATGGAGTAACCTTATTTACATTGAACCTTATGGGAAAATTTGATTCGTTCCGCAACCAGAACTTGATTCGTTCCGCAACCAGAACTTGATTTGCTCCGCAACCAGAACTTGATTCGTTCCACAACCAGAACTTGATTCGCTCCGCAACCAGAATTGTGGAACTAATTAAATTCGTGAACTGAGTGCCTTGAAAATAAACGAGGTGGTACTATCAGGATCTTGAGAAGTAGGTTTGGGTGGAAGGTTGAACATTTCTCCTGGGCTTTAGTATGGTGACTGACCAAGGACTGAAAATTCTGGAATTCCAGGAATTGATCAACAGCACTGTAGGGACCACTTTTCTGTTTTCATGTACTATATACAACACTCTCTAGGAAAAGGCCCAGGTAGGACACCTGATTTCCAGACAGATGTCTTCAGTTTCCATCCTGGCCACCTCCAGTTAAAATCACAACAGTAACAACCCTAGGGCAGTGAAACCCAGAAACTATCTCTGCTGGAGATTTACAGAAGGAAGGCACCAGTAGCTGAAAACTGTCAAGAGATACAGAATGACTCAGATAGGAGGCAGTTTCCTTGTTAGAACTACAATCCCCAAAGGACAGATTAACTGTATAAACACAGGTTGATATGGGGAGCGGCAACCTTACATAGCTAAAGCAACACTACATCCAGGAGGAGATCAAAGGAGGCGGGGAAATTCCAAGATTTGCTGAAATACAAGCCAAAACCTTTTCAAGATAATGTCCTTCTATAAAAGCAAAGACTCCCCATGCAGGAATGTTCCAGTGGGCTGAGAGACTGAGATAGAGCACGAAATTTTGGAAAGGGGATTTGAATACACGTGTGTGTGTGTGTGTGTGTGTGTGTGTGTGTAGATGGCAGATGTTTAACTATGGATTGTTGAAGGTTGGGTTTATTGTTGCTACGGTCTGTTAGAGTTAACATTACTTCCCGTGAGAGCTAAATTTCTTCCACACTTTGAGTAACAATGGGTCAACAGCAGTGACCCTGCCTGGTTTAATTTTTAATATACTTTTATTAAGTATATATTTTTTAAAAATTAAAAATGAAATTGCAATATAACATCCAAAAGAAATATAAAAACAAATAATGGAAAAATAGGGAAGGGAAAAGAGGGGAAAGTGAAAGGAGAAAAAAAAGGGGGGGGGAGAAAAAGGCAATGAATTGACTTCCAATCTCCTTCGGTGCACTAAAGTATAACAATAAACAAGTCTCAACTTTTGACATTCATAAGTAATTTGAACAGAATTTTGCCCATTTTCCTAAAACCTGTTTAAGAGAGACTGTAAAACTGAAATACTAGGACTTTGTGTAAAGACAAATTTGAATTTGAGATATACTGTAGGAGAAGAGCTCTGTTTGTCTATGATGACAGAAAAGAAATCAAGAGTCTGACATGCAGATTATAAATTTTATTAAGGGGCATCAGCTTTTCTGTGCTTCATTTTCCATCATTGGATATGTAGGGATGCTTTAGAACAGAGATCTCCAAACGGGGCGAATTTAAGACTTGTGGACTTCAACTCCCAGAATTCCTCAGCTAGGCCATGCTATCATGGTGCCTGGGAAATTCTGAGAGATGAAGTCCACAAGTCTTAAAGTGTCCCAGTTTGGAGGCCCCAGCTTTAGAATATAAACTGGAATGAGATTGGGGAAAGGGTGGGGAAGGTAGGTTGGTTTTGCAAAAATACAAACGCAACAGGATTTGAACATATTACAACTGCTAATTGATATGATGCTTGTAATTGGTTGTAAGCTTTCTATCATGAGTTAAATAAGGGATTTGAGAAAGAGAGGCAGAAACTAGCTTTCTTAAAGGTTTTGGGAAGAGTGAAGAAAAAAACATTTCATTAACATCAGCATAATTCAGCTGACAATCATTTTTACCATCTGTCACATTAAACCTTGCAATATAATGATGGTTCTTCTGAGAGGCAAACCAAGATTCCTGGGGTCACATAGAGCCTTCAGCTTGTTCCGCCATAATATGGGCTTGTTGAGGTTAGCAGGGTGCATAAAGCCAGCACTACAGTTTGGAATTATGGTTTATGGCTAGAACATTAGGCAAATCCAATTGTTTATTCAACAAACCATAGTTAAAACATCTTGGGTCACGTGAAAGCCAGGATCAAAAATGAAGGTATGTTTCAAGCAGACTTCTTGATTCTGATGTCTTCTTCAGATATGTCATACTTCAAATCTCATAATCCTCAAACTGAGGATGGCCAGAACTAAAGTCCAGCTTATCTGGAGGAGATTTAAGAAGATTGGCTTACAACAAGCTTTAACTTCCACCCTATCATTTTTATGGATATCCTTCCTGACATTTCTTCATGGCCAACTCACCTGCAAGGTGTAATTCTTCCAGAGAAGAAGCCCAAACTGCCGTAACACAACCATCTTTTCACTTGGAAAGCGAGAACCAACTTTCTCAAATTCTGTGGAAAAGCAATACTGGAGCTGTAAGATAATACAAAGCAAGTCCACCATCAAAGAGACATTTAATGGAGGGATAATTTGGATAACAGTCATACATACATACATGCATACATACATGCGTACATACATTTGTTAACAATCATACTGTTGTCCTGGAGCACACACAAAAAATATCCCTGTAAAATATAAACTAGTGGTTCAAGAAGACAGAACATCTATATATTACACAAGTTGGTGTGTGTGTGTATGTTATCTATCTGTATTTACATTGTGTATGAATCTCTCTTCCACCATCCATCCATCCATCACTTCCATCCATAGGTGTAAAGAGATTTTCTGGTTCCCTTTGAAGTGCTACATAGAATATCCTTGGGTAAAATGAGGGAATGAATAATCTTGCATATAGAATAGAATTCTTTATTCGCCAAGTGTGATTGGACACACAAGGAATTTGTCTCCGGTGCATAAGCTCTCAATATATATATATATATAGGCTATAAGTGATAATTATAATAAGATAAATTATGATCATAATCATAGAATACAGTCATTATGTCAACACGTCATAAAATACATTTTGGTGATGGGCACAGAACAATCATAAATAAGCAATCTACAAGTCATATTAGGATACTAAATAAAACAACTACTACAGATTGTAGGATACAAGCAACAAAGTTCATTGTCATACAAATAGGAAAATAGGTAACAGGAAAGATGAGAAGGATAATAGAAATACAGCCCTACTAGGTAGTTTGAAAGTGATTGATTGTTTAGCAGCGTGATGGCATGGCGGGAGGGAAACTGTCCTTGTGTCTAGCTGCTTTGACTTGCAATGCCCTATAGCGACATCTGGAGGGAAGAAGTTGAAACAGTTTGTGTTCAGGGTGTGAGGGGTCTGTAGCTATGTACTCAGATGTCTTTCTGGCTTGTGTAGTGTAGAGGTCTTCAATGGAGGATAGATAAAGATGATGTGAAGAACCACTGATTTCATTAAAGGAGATTCATATTTGGAAACTTCTAATCTATACACAATGTAGCTCAGATGTTTTAGGTTTGATATCCACAATGGCTGAATCCAACTAGGGGAATGACAAGTGATGCTAGGAAGACTCAAATCTCTAAGGAGGCCTACTCTATTCAGTTGAACCTCAACGATGAAGCAGATCCCTGAAGTGGCAACTGCATATTCTATGAAGTCATTAAGAGTTTTGTTTGATTTTGATTTAAGATATTGTGCAAATCCACCCATTCTGAGCCCATAAACTAAGATTGATCATCTAGGTGGTGCTATTTATTTATTTTTTACGTACACAAATGAACAAGGTGGACCATCCTGTTGAAACTGGATGAACAAATTTTAATTTTTGGTAGTGCCCTATAGCCTTCCTCTTACGATTCAAGATTAAACGAATATTGTGCCCCAACTTTGCACTATATATATATATATATATATATAAAAAAACAATTATTCAATCACTCAAAGAAAAAATTGAGATTTTGAGCCCACTCAGACTAGCAACCTCTT
>JANHFO010004779.1:74395-93860 GCA_032468095.1 Pareas carinatus | reverse complement strand
TCTTTTACTGTATCTTTTATAATTTTTTGCAACTGTTCAGCATTCATAGTTTGTGGATCAGTCAAAGATGATAACTTAGATGTCTGAGCTGGAGAAGTCCCAGCACTTTTAGGGAGAGCAGGCTTGAGTTGTTTAGAAGACATTTCCTTAATTCACTTTTCTTTTTAAGAGAAGGGGAAAGAATTTAAAAAGTCCAGATTTAAATGTTCCACTTCTGCTTTAAATTTCTTTATGAATCAGTCTTTACTTTTTCTTTTGAATATTTCTTTTTAAGGGAAGGGAAAAGAATTTAAAAAATCCAGATTTAACTATTCCACTTTAAAATTCTTTAAGAATCAGTCTTTTCTTTTTCTTTTGGGTGTAAAATCCAGCAGTTTAAAGCTGTTAACAAGCTGTTAACAAGCGTTTCCGCTTTAAACAAATGGCTTTCGCTACTTCAATGCTTTGATCACTTTCGTTTTCACCCTTTCATTCAAGTCTGCGCCATCTTTGATACTTTGTATCTTTCAGTTCCTCTTAGAAGGAAACTTTTTATCCACTGAGCTAAATTTGAAAAAAGGTACTTGCCAAAAATTCTGTTTCTGCTCAGTCTGTTACAGCAACTTTAGTTTAAAAGAACTTGTTCAGAGATGGTTGTGACCCTTCCTTCTGCTTAAAGCAGAATCATCCTGGATGCAAAGCTTCTGCCGGATCTTCCTGGGGAGCTCTCACCTTTTCAGCCCCTAAATTAAATTCATTATCCAGATCTAGCCACTCACCTTTCCCTCTTCTCCCAGGGGAAAGGCTTTTCCGCCACTCAACAGCTGATTTTCGGCTGTCAAAACGGCTATACACGATCGCAGGGCTGGCGGACCCGAAAAATCCGTCTTACAGCGTCTGCGGAGCCACCGGATGTCAATTGGAGACTGATCTTGACTACTTAAGCGCAGGCCTGACCCAAAGACCTCAAGAGCCACAGTTTCCAAGAGACACAGTTGCACTGAGGGCTCTCCCCCATCTCGCCTGAGGGCGGCAAGTATTGCTCAGAGATGAGAAAGAGACCGGCGTAATCACCTCTATCTGCACTGGGAGACTTCTTGCTTCCCAGAGACAGTGAAACGGGGGAAAATCATGTTTGTCACACAAAGAGGGCGGGCGAAGAACATGGGGTGCAGCGGGGCTGCAGCCGTAACTATCCCTGCAGCCCTGAACTTCTCTCCGCCATTGCCATGATGCACTGAGAGTGGCCACCCGGGACCCCTATCACCACCTCCTCCCACCATGGCTGCCCGGAATGAGCTGGCCTCTCTGCAACTGCCCCCAGACCGATGCCCCCAGGCCCACTGTGCTACTAGGTGCCCCACTCAGCTGGCACACCCATGCGAGGGTCACATAGGCAGATTTTTGGGGTGCTGCGGGAGTCCAGAAAACCCCCACCCCTCCCAAGCAGCCCCATTCCAGGTAGAAGGGGAGGGTTGGTGAGGGAGGAGTGAGTGGGCAGGCGGGCAGAGTTGGTGCGCAGTTGGGCTGCAGCTGGAGCTGCCCCCACAGACCTGAACTTTGTGATGTCTGTTGCCACACTCTGGTGAGGGGCCACACTCGCCCACCGCTTGATATTAATTATTAATTAGTTCAAGCCCAAGCTCCTGTGCCCACCCAAAGTTTGCCACAGCCCAGGCGATCGCTGCTCTACTGAGTGCTTTTTTGTGTCATGTTTTATGACTCCAGTTTCTTTTGTACTTTTGATACTTATCAGAAAAAAGGCAGAAGCTATCCACCTCTTCAACACCTTCAATTGTCAGTTCTAAGGCTGATTACTATAACCTGATATTATTTTAGTCATTTTTATTTTTAATCTTCGTTCCATTTTTTAACTATGCTCCTTGATTTGAGAGACAGTTTGACCTAGTGATTTAAGGCAGTGGTTGCCAATCTTTTTGAACTTGGTGGTCAGCAGCTTCATAAAAATCTAAACAAAAATAAATAATTTGAAATTCCGAGGCTCACCAATATGAATTTTTTAAAAAGGTGCATACATTTGTAAAATAATGATAAGAGAACTTCCATTTTATTAATATAGAAGGCACCTATTTAATATAACAAATTTTAAAAAAGCTTATTTAATCATAACAAAATTTTAAATGCTTATTTAATCATAACAAAATCTTTAAAGGTTGTTTAATTGTAGCAAAATTATTAAAGTTAGTTTAATTATTACAAAATAATTGAAGCTAATTTAAGTATTACACATTTTAGTGAGATATTTGTTCCTGCTTGAGAGAGAGAGAGAATGAGAGAGACAGAGAGAAAGAGAAAGAATGAGAGAGGGAGGGTGAAAGAGAATGAGTGACAGTCACACACACACACACACAGATAGGGAGAGAGGGGGAAAGACAGAGAGACATACAGAATGAGAAACAGACACACATACAGAGAAAAAAAAAGACAGGCAGACAGACACACACACACAGTGCTCTGGTGCTTCATTACTTCCACTTCCGCCGCCACCCAAATTCCTCTCTCAGTCCCAGCACAGACCTTTCGCTTGCTGGTTCTGGCTTGTCATGGGGGGGAAACTGACTGAGTTGCTCCACGTGCTGGCGGCTGCGACTGGGCGGGGAGTGGATTAGGGTTAGACACACACACATACACAACGAGAATGAAAAAGATAGAGAATGAAAGAAACACACACACACACACACATACAGACAGAGACAAAGAGAAAGAAGCGCAGACACACACAGATAGAGAAAGAAAGAGACACAGAGAGAGAAAGCTGAGAAACCTCTCCTGGTGACAAGGGGAGAGGTGAAGAGCAGTGTCTTCCCATCCCAGCTGCCGAGTGCGGCGCTCGGGTGGGGAGGCAGCCAAGTTGCACCACAGAACTTGATTGCGGGGCTCCCAGGCCAACTGAGGCAAGAGGAGCGCAGGTGAGGCTTCTGCTGCCACCGCCAAGGGTTGACCATGCCTGGAAGTGCCCGTTTGCCAGCCAGGCTGCCTGCCCCCTCTTCTTTCCAGTTTTCGGCGACTGGGGTGGGAAGGCATTGCTCTCTGCCCCTCCCCCAAATTTTGGGTGGGCTGCAAGGGCCTACGTTAATAATTAATATTTGCGACGTTGCAGTGTGAACGTGCCTGGCAGAGCGCCATGCATCGCAACAGGCTGCGCTGGAGTTCCTTTACTGGCCACTCTGGGAAACCTGTCAGGCGCATTCTGGGATAGAAGGCTGGGCAGGCGCGCTGCAATCTCTGCAAATATTATTAAACATGCCCGTGCGGCCCACCCAGATTCTCCAGATTGGAAGATGGTGGGCATGGTTTCAAAACTGGAAGAGGAAACATCAACAACTCCTGTTTACAGGAGGGAATTACAGATTCTTGCTGATTCAGGATAGCATAAAATGCCAATCTAACTGCTGTACAGTTATTTCCCCAAAGAGATACAAAACCTTTTGCGGCTCAGAAGATTTAAATATTTGTATTCCTGTTGAAGTAGGCTAGTGTGTTTCCCTGACCCATGCAGCACTCTTTCTCACATAGTCAAAATGTCTCTTGGGAAGGTTATGTCTTGTTCCTTGTTTCTAGCTTCAAATAATCAGAACTTTGTTACTATGGGCCATGCTTTGCATACAGCAATCTTCCTTTCTGTTATGTTTTTATCGTCATAAATTCTACTTGAATTATGCACTATTTTAATTCCACTAGAGTTCTCTGCAGCAATAGCCACAAGTCACCCAGTGAGGTTCATGATTTAGTGATATATAGACCTGAGGCTCCCACTTCCCAGTCTGAATTATACTAAACTGGCTTCTTATTTCAGAACAAGCCTCAGATGAAGCTAGTGTGGAGCACATTCAATCTATTCCCACTATCACTTTGGCTTATGTTGCATAGCTGTTAACAGTTGGAAATGTTTATGGGTAGTAGTCATTCCTTTTCTAGAAAGGGGTAGGTAGTGTTGAGGTACCGCTGGGGGAATGACAACTGAAGTCATTCAGTAGTTAATGGATATGGTTATATTGATGTTAAATAATTAGGCCCACTGGATGAAACAGTGGCTGCACACAAACACAATGGGCTGTCTTTGTTCCTTTTCCAGTTCTGCCAGCAACCTGTGTAGCCCCATCATTGCATTGAACTAGTTAGCAAATGTTTTGCAAAGCTTTGGCTCATGGAAGTGGTACTGCATCCAGGAGACAATTTTTATTTTATTAAATACTATCTGCAAGAATTAAAATCCTGTGGAATATAGGAGGAAAGAAAATTGTTCAAATAAACTACCACGTAGCAATGATGAAGATTTCACCTTCAGTTTTACGTGAGTTACAGGGATAACTTATTGCAAACATTACTTTCAATACACTACATTCAATCTATTGTGTTTTAGGGATTGATTATGGTAATTATTGGTAGATTGTCAGTATTAGTTCTCCTTTTGTTATTTTTCTCCCATGGTTTACATGCAACTCCCATGTAAACCTAAACATGCAAGGAAGATGATACTGATTAGGGACTGGAAGTTTCCATCAGCTCCAAAGAAGTTTCAGTAAGTGGGTACAGAAGTAGATGGTAGAATGCAACAAATTCACTTAAGTAACTTCTTTTCCATTCTGAAGGAAGATTTTATCTCTCCTGGTATTGGAATAAGGTGAGCCCCTTAGTGATCAAATAATATAATGGCTGTTGCAAAACATTTATATTTATTATTATTTTTCTGTAGCAAGGGTTTTTTTGTGTTCTGAAAGAGACATTGTCCCCTGGAATCTTGCCATAGCAGTAGGCTTGAAAGTTTAAATTAATGAGTCAAAATAAATGGTAGAAATATATTTTCTTTTCTTTCCCCCTATGGTACTTAGGCAAAGTTCTGAGCAAGCAGGTGTTACTGATCTGATTGCAAAGTCCTGATTGGCTGATAGTTACTTTCAGGCATTATATTTGCAGACATGCCCATGAACCTACAATCCTTGCATCCTGATGATAAAAATACTCAGAATACTCTGGATCAGTTTCAGGTGAATTTTAAAATAAAATTAGAGATCTTGGAAAGCAGAAAAGCTGCTTGCCTGAAAGTGCCTTTGATAAACTGACTGAAGATTGTTTGTGTATACATTCACACTCATTCACTAATACTTAAACATAGCTTTGTAACTACGCCAAACTCTCAGACAAAATGCCTGTAGATAAAGTGTTTCACTCACCTACTGTCATGCGATGATGCGGAATTTGTTCATATAATAGTTTCTTCCTTGGATTTAATTTTATTTCTTTATCTTTTTTTTTAGGAGGAATGACTTCCTCTCACTTCTATGATTATGGTAGTTCCAAGATATCAGACAGAAGCAATGGCTCCCTTTACACCTCTCTGTTTTCTGATGAACTCTATACAGCATCTCAAGATTCCTCTTATTTCACCGGAAATCTTTCCAGGGAGGACAGTCATGTTACTCCTTCAGAGAGCACTGAAGGAATTCATGGCCAAGGTGGGCTGTTCAGCTCTGATTCAGGAATAGAGATGACCCCAGCAGAATCCACTGATGTCAACAAGATTTTAGCTGATCCATTGGAACAGATGAAACCAGAAACCTACAAGTACATGGACATCAGTAGATCAGAAGAGATTAAATACCAAGAGAGCTGTGATACATTGAAGGAAGATATGAGTCCTCTCAGCTTGATTAATAAAGGCCTGGAGAACATGACTGGAGCGAAAGGGACATCATTTGATGAAAAACATGAGACTAAAGAGGGCTCGTCCTTTCTACTGGACCATCAGTATATCCCCTCAGAAACATCACAAGTCAAGATTACACTGACAGAGATAGAAACTATGTATGTGCCTGTACCAAAGGAGAAAACTCCTGAAAAACAAGAAGCTGGTCTCAAACCAAGCCATGAAATAGTTCCTACAGTGACGGTATCTGAGCCGGAAGATGACAGCCCAGGCTCAATTACACCACCGTCTTCAGGAACAGGTAAAAATTGATTATATACCAGAGTGCAATAAAAAATGAGTTAGGTGATGAAGAAGATTTGTAGATAACAAGCACTAAAAAAAACCATCCCCTTTTATGGCCCTGTAACCCCTTAATTCAGAGTAGAGTTGGGGTGGCTGAATGGAATTGAGCATTTACTGGCTGAATGCCCTCCCTGACACCACGTGGAGTTTGTAGAAGATATTTTTTCTTTGTGCCCTGCAGATAATATACACTAATATCTGCAATTAAACTTTCTCCAATAAGAGTACTTTCCAGGTGGATAGAATGTAACTCCTAAATTCTTAGTGATGGCCATGCTGGTTGGAGAATTCTAGGTATTGAAGACATATATCTGGGGATTACTCAAATAATTCATAAATTATATGTTGCTCCCTATGATATAGAAAAACCTCATTTCACAGCCACATCCACCATTTTGTCCATCATGCAGATGCCGTGGGTGATATATGGGAAAGGATGGCTGGAAACCCACAACCACTTCCTTCCTTTAAAGTACCCAGTGTTATATTCTGGAAGGCCACTACAATGGGTAGTATTACTGCCATAGTACAATAAAGATTGGTGGTCCTGGCAATGCTTTTACTATCTAAATACTTTCCTATGAATTTAAGGACATGATTATGTAGAAAAATTCTGTGCCAGGAGAGTCCAACGTTGGCAACTTTAAAACTTGTGCACTTCAACTCCCAGAATTCCCCAGCTGGCCAGATTTAATTCTGGCTTATTAAACAGCAGTGGAGATGTTTGTCTACACTAGTTTTAAAAGATGCTGCAGCTCCAGAAATCATTAAAAGGGAAAATGAAATTAAAACCAAAATCAGTCTCAAGGGAAGATCTCAAGCACATCTAATAAAAGGTTGTGGAACTGTTTTGTCTCCTTTGGACATTTAGGTCCATGGACAATTTTTGCCTACAAAAGTTAGCCATCCTCATATAGCTTTAGCAAGCAAGAGAGGGGAAGTAACTGGCAACTGGCCACAAAGTTGACACATTTATTTCATGAAATATAAAATGTTCACTTACATGAAATATGAGACTAAGTACCAAAGCATATACTCAAGAAAAAGGGAAATAGTTATGTTCTGTTATGTATCACGTACACAAATTACACTCCCATTTTACATCAGCTCTCCCCACCTTAAAAGCTCTTGAGTCATGTCCCTTGTACTCCGTTTTCAGCAATACATATTAAAACACACACGTTTATATTTTGTACAAATCATGTATTTTTTGAAACTTGCTTATTACTTGCAAATTGTTAGAAGTGAAGTAATGTTTCCATATGAGGAGAAACATCAGCACTAGACATGAAGAAAACACTCAAATCGAGACACAATACAGAATATCCATTATGTTTGCTCTAGAGCTTGAGGGTTGGGAGGTACATGCCTAAGTACATTATGTGATTGCTTCCTGAAGAGATAACTTTGGATTTTTTCTAACCAGAATTTTTATCCTTCTATTTACCTCATGTTTATGTTTTCATTTTATTGTGTTCCTTTTTCTTTCCTAACTTGGAACAATCTTCTTGAAATTCCAGAGCCATCTGGTACTGAGTCTCAAGGTAAGGGCAGCCTTTCTGAAGAGGAACTTGTTAATGCCATTAAAGAAGCAAAGGGCTTCCCAATTAAGCATCATGAAGGCCAAGGACCACAAACTGTTGTACCAGAAAAACAAGATAAGAAAAACAAGTTGACAGAATTTCCAGCAGGAAGTACTCCCTTGGATAATGAAGCAAGCAGTGCTGAATCTGGGGATTCTGAAATAGAATTGGTATCAGAAGATCCCCTAGCTGCTGAAGAGGTTCTCCATTCCAACTATATGACCTTCAGTCATGCTGGAGGTCCTCCACCTTCCCCAGCCTCTCCTTCAATACAGTATAGCATCCTGAGAGAAGAACGTGAAGCTGAACTGGACAGTGAGCTCATAATTGAATCATGTGATGCTTCATCAGCCTCTGAGGAGAGCCCTAAACGGGAGCATGACTCTCCCTTGATGAAGCCAATTATTATGGACATTATCCAAGAAGAAAATCACACTAGGAATGAAGGCACCAGGGTTTCGGATTACAATTTAAGTGGCTCTAAGGAAAGCAGAATGAACAGGGAAAATTTAGCAGACTCAGCCTCCTACATGAAGTGTTCTTTCGCCACATCTAAAGTCCATGCTGATACTGTGTCTTCGTCTACCATCAGTAGTGAAGAAATAAAGGACAAAATAGCTCAGAAGAAATCAGTTGAAGTCGCAGCGCCTGCTTCAGGAAACAAATCACCATCCAAGGATTCAGTGTCAAGAACTCCCAGGCCTTCAACACCACTGCCATTTTTAAATAAGCAAAAAGGTAATTCTGTCTAATTTTGTTGCCAAAAATATGGGCATTTGGCTATCTGTGAGAATAGATGATGAAAACACTGCTGATCTGGAAGAATCGGGAACAGCAAGGGTCTTGCCTCCTCATAGATAGGATTTCAGAGCAAACCATTTATCTGAGGGCCAGGAATATTGTTAAGAGTTGATTAAGGCATGGGGTGAATATTGAAAATGGCTATTTGCAATGCAGTTATTGCACAATTTATTGTGGTTTTTGTAGCATGAAACATCTTAATAACAAGTTTAGTTTTATGCAAGTGAAAATACTTTCAGTCACTACATTTGCAAGAAACTCACTTTCAGAAAATTAATGTTATTGGAAACTTAATATGCAACAGAATGATTACCTCCACTAATTAAAAATTCAATTCACTTCTTATTTTGCCCCTTCCCCTATTAGTACAAGGAGACTTACTATTTGTTTAAAAGTTATTTATTTAAACAGGCTTAATAATTATCTTAAAATATATTGGGTAGAATAACAAAATACAATATAGAGAAGTGATAGAAGAATGAGCAACCTTATTACAGAGAGAGAGAGTTGTTATCTCTAAACAGCATCCCTAATGTGCCAGTAAAAATAATCATTAAGCATTCAAGCGTTTGTATAAAAGTAAGGGCTAGGATTGAATTATAACTCATTCATATCTGGCTGTAGAACAGACCCATCTAAGAGTGAAATATAGGTAATGCCCATAAATGTGGGCTCTTATATGAATTACTGGATTTTATTTGAGAAATACACATTCATCCTGCATAATCCAAATGTTTCATGCATTGTGGGAGACTTCAAACAAGCCAAAGCACAAAGTGATCTATATAGCACAGAGTGGGGGGGGGGACACAAGATTGTGGTACAGCCTAATAGCTCTCTCAATGAAGAAAAAGGCAAGAATAAGATTTTTCCACCAGTGCCCATGAACTCTACTTGCTAAACCCAAGATAAGGTTACCCTTTTTTAGATTTTATTTGTTCATGTACTCACACAAAAGGAGTGTGAGGAGAGGTTGACTCTTAATGGATGCCAAGCACAATGAACAGCTGAGTTTTCAGATTTATTTTAATGAGAAAGAGCGTCAGAGGCAGGTACTTTGAGAAAAATCTCTACAGGTGATGATGCTAAATTTCCATATTGCTTGGTCATCTTCATCTCCTACACTGTAAATGAATGTAACTACAATTTATATCCATCATGTACAGTTTACATCCATGAGCACCTACTTTCACTTCTCAGAATCCAAAGTGGCAGTGTGATATAGGTGTTTAAATTATTTGTAAATCATGTATACACAGTAAGTAAAAAATTATAAAGTGGACTTCTGAAAAGTTCTCAAATGATCAAATTTGTGGAGACTGGCATTAAATGCTGTGAGAATTGGTTTGATGTAGTGGTTAAACCATTAGGCTCCAAACCAGGAGATGATGAGTTCTAGTTCTACCTTAGTCATGGAGCCAGCTGGGTGACCTTGGACCACTTTCTCAACCCTAGGAAGAAGGAGACAATAGCAAACTACTTCTGCACATTTTGTTAGGAAATTTGCAGGAACTTGTCCAGGTAGTTGCCAGACATTAATGGTGACTTGAAGGTACTCACTGTTTGGCTTCCTATGAATGCCTACCTACTAATCTTGAATCATCCCCCCCCCAAAAAAAAGGTAAGCAGACCAGACTTGATAAGTACTTTGATGGAAAGATCAGCAGGATTTGCTATAGTTGTGGATTAATAGAAGCCTGGCGAAAACAATGAGAAAGCATCTTCATGTTGTTCCAATCTCCATATGGGCTCAGACTTAATTCCAGGGTGACTTTACTTACCTGAATACCCTGTTTGTTATTATTGTGGCTGATATATCCCTAGAATGGAGAGAAAGCACTTCTAGAAAGGGACCTCTACTGACACAACAGAAACTCATTGTGAAACCACAATATTTTGTCATTTCCTTAATTAATTTTATCTGGAAAACAAATAATAGAAGAAACTGTGGAGGAAGACAAAGTTTCAGATGGAAGGCTAAGTTGTCAGGACACCATAAAATAAATGTATTGATTTGTTTGATTTAATATACATGGCTACCCATCTCACAAAAGTAACTAGAATAAAATTTGAATAAAAATAAAACATAACAAATTCCCATATCAGAATAACAGGTAATCCATTGCGTATTCCGTTCAAGACCTTTCATTTCTGAATGTACTCATCCCACTGGCTGGCCCAATGCCTGAGGGGAAAACCACATTCTAATGGCAGGCCAGTCAGATCAGGACCATTTGAATATCAGAGGAAATGTTATTTCTAGGACAGCTGCTTCAATAGAGAAAGTGTGCCTCTTAGTTCAGGGGTCTGCAATCCCTGGTCTGTTAACCGGCACTGATCCATGGCATGCGAGCAACCTATTCATGGAAACAAGCAAAGCCCCATTCATGGGATGCAGGCAGCATGAAAAACCAGACTATGAAAAAAACTTTCTCCACCGATCCGATCCCTGGTGCCCAAAAGGTTGGGGGCCACTGTCTTCGATGACCCCTGTTTATATTTTATAGAAGGGACCCAGAGTATTCTCACTCTGCCAGATCTCACGGGACAAGTAGAGATTATTGGAAACAGTCCTGCAAATAAACTAGTTCTGTACTATGAAGAGGTTTATGAATAATAGCACCTTGAACTAAAATTGGAAGTCTATAGGAAGCCAGTACAGCTTGCTTGCTTGTAACAATGTGCATCGATAGGTATTTGTGCCACAGCATTCAGGATCAATTGCTGCTTCCAAGTACTTTTCAAGTGCGGCCTCATGTATGGTGTGACCAAGTCATGAATGACCGTGACCATGTCTCTTGATTCAAGCAATGGCACAATTGGTATATAAGACTGATTTATACAAAGGCTCTCCTTGGCTGCAATTGTAATTGGGCCTTTTCCAGCAGAAATCATTGTGTATCAGTTCTGTCTGAGAGAATGCAACTGCAATCAGAACAATATGAAGTGGCTCCTAAATCTGGAGACCATAAACCCACAGTCATTTGGTTTTACTTGGATTCAGCCAAATCCTGTTCTTCCCTATCTAGATCCTCATAGCTTCTAGCTACTGGAGAACGGAAGCATCACTTGATCAGCATCGAATGGAGATGTATAATTGGGTAATATCAATATTGATGATAGTTTACCATGGGTTTCCTCACCTCAGCAGTTTCATGTTGCTTTTAAATGGAGACGAATGGAGAGAGAATAGAGCTGTGAGATATCCCACAAAAACGGATTTGGAGCTAGATCTAGCTAGCTGTATTAATCAAATGAATTGCCACCAGGAATCAGTAGTTTTAAAGGGATAGTTCCAAGGACAAGCAAGCAAGCAAGCCATCTGTGATAGATTTCTCAAAGGACCATTTATTATTTTCTCACATATTTTCCAGAGCTTTCCCTGATGTTTGGCAAGATTTTCTTTGCAAGCTTATTTTGAAATGTAGTCAAGATATAATCTAACAGGTGTCCCCATAGACAAAATGTCTGTTGGAAACTCTTACCAGTAATTACTACTTAGTATTGTTCATTAGTCAGAATATATTTTCTCTGATGAGCTAAAGGTGAAGTAATCATGACTCTTCTCCAGTTTGTCATTGTGTACTACCTTGGCAAGAACCCTTATGATTCTTTGAGAGTAGCCAGCCATGACAGAGTGACAGAAAAACAATTACTGTAACTCAAAATCAATTATTTCCCACAGCTAATCTAAATGACAGATTATGACATTTTGACAAGGTAGGCAGAAAGTTTGTTATCCTATTACTGGCTAATACAGATATTTTCAAACATAGATTCAGTACTGCTGGTAAAGCAATTATTAAGTGAGAAACCTGGTGACTTTTGGGGGTGCTGCTCTGCCCATAACCAGCTGTGAAAACCTGTTTGTGAAGTTGAGCTATGGAGATTAGAGGAAAGTGTTTCGAGTGAACCAGCCTCCCTGCTGCCTCGCAACCTCCCTGCCTGGTCTGTTGAGTCTGCGGCTGGGTTGGTTAGGAAATACAAGAAGTCCTCAACTTACAGCGGTGCATTTAGTGACAATGGCCCTGAAAAAAGTGACTCATGATCATTTTTCACACTTATGACGATTACAGTATCCCCACGGTCACGTGATCAAAATTCAGATGCTTGGCAACCGACTCATATTTAGGACGGCTACAGTGTCCTGGGGTTATGTGATCATTTTTTGTAACCATCTGACAAGCAAAGTCAACAGGGAAGCCAAATCCACTTAACAATCTTGTTACTAACTGCAATGATTCACTTAACTGTGGCAAGAAAGGTGGTAAAATGGGGCAAAACGCACAATAATTGTCTCACTTACCAACAGAAATGTTGAACTGGATTGTGGTCATAAGTTGAAGACTACCTGTACTTATGGTACTCAGTACTTATGGCTTTCAGTACCATAACCTGTGGCATTCTTCTGGCCTGGTTCAGGGAATTAAGAGCAAGAGGCACAGTACTGTGTTGATGATTCTCCTACTTTTTCTATGGCTGTTTCCAGTGAATATTGGTAAGAGGGGAGAGATCAAGCCCAAGGCCCCCACTCCCCACATCCTCTATTCTCCCTATGAAGCTACTGGATGAGGTTATCCATTGACATGGTATGAGGTATAATCAGTATTCTGATGATACCCAAAAGTACATCTTTGCCTTGAGTTAACCAAGAGATGCCCCCAAGGTGCTTTCCCATTGTCTGCAAGCCGTGAAGGGCTAATGGAGAACCACAGGTTTCAACCCAACTCTGACAAGACCTAGTGGCTGTGGATTTTAAACTTCTGAACTAGGAGACTTTCTGTCCTTAACTGAATTGCACTTCCTTATGCAAAGTTGGAATGTAGACTAGAGGCACTCAGACTCACAGCTTTTGCTCAAGAAGCAGGTAACTGCCATAGCTAGGACAAGTGCACTGTACCAGTGCATCTTGTATGCTAATTGTACTTATTTTTTAATTGGTAGGCTCTATGTACAATAACTCATGCTTTAATGACCTCCTGTTTGGATTGCTCTAATGCTCATTGCATAGAGCTATGCCTGAAGAAAATTCAGGAACTGCAACTAAATGCAGCAACATAGCAGTGCTAAGACTTTCAAAATATGCTTCCTAGAACACCAGTCCTCATAATTTTCATTGGCTTCACTATGCAATTCAAAATGATGGTTACCAACTGTAAGGTCCCATATAAACAGGTCTCCAACCTTGTCACCTTTACAACTTGTGAACTACCAGAATTCTTCAGCCACACTCCATCAGCCAAGGAATGAAAATTATAATTATGGTTGGTTGTGCAGTAAGCCAGATGTTTAGACTTGATTTGCATTTTTGTCTGTTTATTGAGTCCTTCTTAAGAACCTGGGATAGGCAGATTTTGTTGTTTGATAATGTTGATGATGTCATCATGGAATGTAAGCTATTCCAAGTAAGGTTGCCTTTTACACTTGACCAGTGGTGATTTTATCAATGTTGATACCGTGTTTCCCCGAAAATAAGACACTGTCTTATATCAATTTTTGCTCCCAAAGATGCGTTAGGTCTTATTTTCAGGGAATGTCTTGTTTTTCCACCGAGAACTTCCTGTCTGCTCTGGCTGCACTGGAGGGGAGGTCTTATTATCGGGGAGGTCTTATTTTCAGGGGATGCCTTATATTTCAGCGAGAGGCAAAACTGTAAGTAGGTCTTATTTTCGGAGGATGTCTTACTTTTGGGGAAACAGGGTAGTGTCCAAATAATGCTCCATATGTTTTTGAGATTGCACCCAGAGTATTATTAATAGTGGCACTATCTTTGCTTTCTTTTGACACAGTTCTTCTAGTTTGATTTGCAGGTCTTTGTATTTTATTATTTTGTCCAGTTCTTTCTCTTCTATTCTGTCTCAAAATACTACCACATCTACTACCCAGACTTTTTGGGGGGTCTTTTTTAGTGACAGTTGTTAAATCTGTGGTATTATGTGGCAGGTGCATGTGTTTAAATCCTAAAGTTCTAAAGCACTTGAGTTTTTTCCTTTTCTATTGCTTTGTCTATTTTATGACCCCCCCCAGTTGCAAATAGTATTTCTTGCAGATCTTCCAATGCACCATTGTTGCTACTTTGTCATGCTGTTTATAGTCAGTCTGAGAAATCGTCTTCAGTCTGTGCAATTCAATTCTGTTAGTATTTGTGATTTTACCCTGATTTATTGCTCCTATAACATATTTCTCTAGGCCAAATTCCATTGCTACATCTGTGCTAAAAATTCTTATGGTATTTGTTAATGACTGAATTTTGATTCCTGATTTTCCATAAAGTTTCAGATTATTCATATAAAGCACATGTGAGATTTTATTAGCATTTTTGCTGTTTTGTTGCCACAATTGCTTTCTTCAAAATCACACAGCAATGACAAATAATAAGGTGATAATGAGTCACCCTAGAACAGTGATGGCTAACCTTTTAGGCACCGAGTGACCTTCCGGATAAATCTCAGCTAATGAGTTGCAGCTTGTAACATCATTGCCTGGTGCCGCTTCTCTCTAAGCATGCGCATGGCCCTGTGATGTCATCGCCTGGCATCGCTGCTCTCTTCTGGGCATGCTCAGCTTTGAGGCGATGCTGGGTCAACTTGGCTCACATGCCAACAGAGAGGGCTCTACATGCCTGCTGTGGCATGCATGCCATAGGTTTGTCATCACTGCCCTGGAAGATCCCTTTCCTAATGCTGACAAGCCCATCTTTTTCATTTCCACCAATTCTTCCAGTAATTCATTATTTTTCTGCAAACATTCTAATATTTTTACTGACACCAGTTGCTTCCAAACATTTGATGATCCATCCATGTGGTAATGAATCAAATCAAATTCATAAGAGCTGGCAACCGAATCTCCATAGCAACACATTGAGGAAATACACAAACAAGAAGACTAGCTTCCTATTGATCAATTGGGAATCAGAAATCAGCTTTTATATTATATTAAAAATCGGGTTTTTAAAGCTTTTCTAAATCTTCTAAAACAGAATCTGGGCCAGATGGCTGTGGAGGGGAATGGTATTCCAAAGTGTATCAAAAATAGATCAGCCAGCATCAGGCAGTGGATCTTCCACTATCTTTCTCTCCAACAGGAATCGAATAACCTCAAATAGGACTTCTGGGGCTCTTTTAATTAATTTTATTCATAAGTCAATTTGAACACATTCATTTCTCATTTTAGAAGGCTAGGCTTTTACAGGTATGACTTATTTATTTATTTATTATGAATTACAAGACTATTATTTATTTATTTCTGCGATTTAAATGCTGCTCTGATCAAGAAAATCTCTTGACAACAATAATGCAAGCCTAAAATTGAATAAAAATTAAAAAAACAAAAACAAACCCAACACCAAGCAGTTTTCTAGTCATGTATTGATTTATTTAGATTTAAAAAGTCAACCAATTCCCAGTTGACTTTGAGTGGCATACATAATTAAAAGGAAGGGAAACAATGAACAAGAAAAGAATGAGTGAACCTAGATAGAACAGGCTGCATGACAAACAATGCTCAAAGCGCTGAACAGCTGACCTAACCCAGACCTAGGTGTACAGCCATGTTTTCAAAGACTTGTAGGGTGAGAGTTGTTCAGATAGATCTGAGGGGATACTATTTCACAGGAAAGGCTCTTTAAAAGTCCGACTAGATAACATTACTTGATAGAATGGGCCTGATATTCCCACTCACCCCAATCTTACTGTAAAGGCAGAAACCATTGGAAAAAAAAGCAGTACCTCAAGTAATCAGTCAAGATGGCAGCTGCAGCCATGTATTCAAAATCATCATTTTGTTCCTGGTGGTACATTTGTGACTGTTCCCTATGAAGAAACTTTCCCTATGAGGAAAACACCAACAATTGGCACTGTTCCCAAAGACTTTCTAAAACAGCAAAGAATTGGCATGGTTCTGGAGTGCCAATGTGGTTGGTGTTCATCTGGCCTTGGATGGAGCACTATTGAAAGGAAAGAAACAGCAAAAGAAAGTTTCTTTAAGTTCTGGGTTGATGTATTCATGGTTGGCCAAGGGAATCTGTGGCCCTCCATAAGTTGTTGAACTACAAATTCCCGCAATCTTTACCGTTGCCCATGCTGGCTGATGGTACAGTATCTGAAGGACCTCTCTTATTCTGTTGCTATTCAGAGTATATCAGGAGCACTAAAGGGTATCCACAGAAAGAGGTCAACAAGTCAAGATGGTAACCACAACTATGTGGTGAATACCTTACCTTTTCTTATGTGCATCTGTACAGTTATGGTCACCATCTTGATTTTTGACTCCCTGCCAGTGGAGAGCCCTGCCTTATTGCAAAAATGCTGCTGCGATCATCCAGCCATCATATGGTGTCTGTTGCCCTGTGTTTATCTTGGCTTTTTTTCCCCCTGGGCAAGCAGGCACCTGCCATTTTTAGGTATTTTTTAAGAATGCCATATGGAGCCTACATGGGGCAGTGCAATTGTTGAAAATAACGATGGTTTTTCAGGCTGATGCTTTCTTCAGAATCATCCTGAATTTTGTTTTCATTTTTTTTATTAAATGGGTGTTTACAGAAATGGTTGATGCTCCCTTGGTGTTAGGGATTTTGAAATTATTTTGAAATTAAGCAAGAGGCAAAGCCAAAGGAATTGGAACTGATGGTTAATAGAAAATATTTGAAAATAATTGTACAGTATCTTAAATGAAGCTTTTGTTGTACAATTGTCCTGCCATAGAACACAGGATTTTACAAGCACATCGAAATATTGTGGTTATGGTATTTGGAAACTTCTTGTCTTTTAGCATTGTTCTTTTGTCTTTTTAATGCAAAAATGCAGTAAAGAATAGATTCACAGTAGTTATTGATCGATGATTTTAGAAGCACCCTTAATGTAGACTTTGTTCATACTTTGAAATTACAGTTCCCACATATTATTAAGCATTTGTAATCTGGCTTGCTTAACACACACACACACACACACACACCTGATTCCAATTAGGCAGTTGCAGGAATGTGTTGGCACTCCTGTTCTTGACTTTTAAATAAACCACATTAAATTCAGATTACAGATAAAACTGAAAGCATGATAAAAAAAAGTATCTATAATATACTCATTTCAGAAGTGAGCTTGACAGAAAGAGCTGCTGTTGCTGCAATTTATTGTTCTTCTTTCCTGCCCATATACATTTTATTGTGATTTTATTTTTAATTCCTCTAAATTCTCAACAAACCAATCAACACAAATGCCATATATGAGGGCAATTTGGAAATAAATCTCCGTTTGGTTATCAATGACAGACACTCGCAGATACCGAACTTTTATTACACACATTAGAAAACTACAACATTACATGACTTTTCGACATAGTCGCCATTCAAATTGAGGCACTTGTCATAACATTTTACAAGGGTTGAAATTCCTTCTGCAAAGAGATCTCCCTCCTGGAAATGAACCCAGAAGATGTGAGAGTCGCTCAGCGCCAAATCTGGGCTATGATGAGGATGATTAAAAACATCCCAATGGAACTGCTCCAAAAATTCTTGGGTGCATCTAGTGATGTGTGGGCGAGCATTATCATGAACCAACATCACACCAGAAGTCAGCATGCCTCAACACGTGCATCGCACCACTTCGACTACGACAATGTGATTCACAATGCTGTTATAGGGTGGCTTCATTCTCAGGAGAGAGATATCTTTACAGAAGGAATTTCAAGCCTTGTAAGACAATATGACAAGTGCCTCAATTTGAATGGCAATTATGTCAAAAAGTAATGTAATTTTGTAGTTTTCTAATGTGTATAATAAAATAACCAAACGTTTTCCCCCGAATTGCCCTTGTATATATAAAACTGCACCCATATTAAAAACGTAAGCCCCCATGAGTGGTATAGAGGAACATGCATGAGGTCTATGACTTTTGCTTTTTCAAAATCTTAATCATTTTTTTTTATACAATAAGATTCTCTACTTAGGATACACTGTCATCCAAGGGACAACTATGAAAAGAATATAGGTGTACTATTATTATTGGTTTTTTACTTGATTGACTATCGGTATTAATAATAAATGAATATTTGAACTATTTATTTCTTTTACTATCAAATGAACTATAAGCTGAAGTCTAAAGAATGTGCTTCACAGTAAACAGAGCCTTAAAATACCTTGATATCTGCTGATAATTCTGGGGATGCCAAATGTCTAGTTTACTTATACAGTTAGTCCTTGTCTTACATTTGTTTAGTGACCATTTGAATTATAACTGCACTGAAAAGGTGTTCCCGATTACAACCGTTGCAGCATCCCCACAGTTACATGGACATAATTTGGGCGCTTGGCAGCCACCAAGTATCTGTGACAGTTGTAGCATCCCAGGTCACCCAATCACCATTTGCAACTTTCTCAACTGAACAAGCAAAGTCAAGAGAGGAAACGGCTCAACAACTCCGGGATTTGCTTACCAACCATGGGAAAATAGGTTGTAAAATCAGACACAACTCATATAACAACCACCTTGCTTAGCAATGAAAATTGTGGTCATAAGTCAAGGACTACCTCTAATAAAAAAAATGCTACATGCGTGGGACTGAATTGGATCTAACAGCTAAATTGTGGTTTGCCATTAAGCACAACATGAGATGAAAATGGGAAAGTTGTTCAACCGAAAGAGCTCAGTATTTTGGATATTTAACACATCAGACAGAAGTTCAATAGTGACATCCTTTCTCAGAATTGGGATAGGGAAGCTGCATCTGATAAATAAATGTTTGTAATCAAGCAACTGTTGAAAGCATAACCCTCCTTCAGTTTACAAAACCCACAACTGTGTCTGCCTGAATTTTGCTGATCTGTATGTAAACCAACAACCTCACAACATACCACATACCGTAACATACCATAGCACCCCCCAAGCAAGCTGTAATTCAAAAAGGATGCTGGTTTGCATTCAAACTGTCTCTTGGGAAAAATTAAATTTTTGAATTGTTTGGGTCATCAAAATATTATTCTCTTTTGCCTTCTACTACCAAAGATTTTCAGGGAAAGGTGGCTGGCACCGCGTCCCTTCTCTGGCCGTAGCCAAAAGTCGCCATTTTCACTCTACGCAGAACTGGAGCTTGGAGC
>JANHFO010004779.1:48458-66624 GCA_032468095.1 Pareas carinatus | reverse complement strand
GTGCCTGTAAGCCGCCCTGAGTCCCCTTGGGGAGAAGGGCGGGATATAAATATTGAATTAAATTAAATTAAATTAAAATTAAATTTATTAAGAAAGAAAATCATGCAAATGTCTTCTGACAATGTTACTATTATCTCCACTGTGACTCTTTAAGGCTGAAATTTTTTTTAAGCAACATAACTCCCTATTCCAAGAAATGGCAGATCTTCCTGGCATCATGGATCTAAACCAATGCATTATTTTTCAATTTTTTTCAGGTGGAAATGTATTTCCATTTGGAAGGTCTATAACTTTACAGGGCCAATCTTATGTTTATTTCTTTAATTTAGACCACTTTCCCTTCCATATTTTACTTCCATTCTCTTTTCCTTCCTCTGCTGTAGGCATAGTTGTTATCCAAACAATAAAAGAGCAGTGGAAAACCTAGATAGATGAAAAGTCTTTTTCTGTCAGTGAAAAGTTTTGATGCAGTAAAAATATTCTCTTGGATGCACCTGAGTTTATTTATGAGTTAATCCTGCCTCCCCCCCTCCCTAATTATCTGCAATAGACATTGGGGAGATATAGTAGGGCTGCAGACAGAATCAGCAACGTCTTCACCAGCTCCTGCAGAAGTCTCTATGTCCAGCTTCTCCTATTGAATGAAAGTGCTCTTTTGTCCACAAAGGCTTCTCCTAGATGCATTATAAGATACTCCTAGCAGTTATGGTTAGAACAGTGTGATCTCATAACAAGAGTGAGTGGCATTGTATCCTTACAGTATTACCTGTCAAAAACCTAAGAGGCTATTTGTAAAACGAAAAGGGAAGATATTCACAACACAAGAATTCCAGACAATTTCAGTGATAATTTTAAAAAAATGGTGTTCCATTAAGCTACCAACTTTTTAGAATTCTACAATGACATGATATTGCAAAGTCAAGCTGTCCATAAGAATCATTGTTTACAATTACTGTTTTTCATGCAGAATAAGACATGGTATATTTTGAACAATCTTATTTCAAATAGCCAATTGTAATCAAGGTAGGCGAAAACTAGTTTCATCACTGTATCCAATTAGTAGTCCAGACTATTGCATGACCGCCTGTTACCGGCTAGTACCCCCCACAGGCCAGAGAGTGGGTCTCATCCCGGTGCCGTCAGCTAGACAATGTCGGCTGGCGACCCCCAGGGGTAGAGCCTTCTCTGTGGCAGCCCCAACTCTTTGGAATGAAAGATACGTAAGATCTCGGATTTCTGAGTGTTCCGCCATGCCCTTAAAACACACCTTTTTTATCCAGGCCGGGTTGTCCTAACTCCCCTTTTGTCAGGTTTTTTATGGAAATCTATTTGGATAATTAGTTTTTTAAATTTTTAGATGTCAATTTTAGCAAGTTAATTATGGCCATTGTTTAATTTCTTTTAATTGGTTTTTAATTGTAAATGTTGTGTTTTTATTCGGCTGTCCTGAGTCCTGCAGGAGAAGGGCGGTATACAAATCCTGTTAATACATAAATAGACGATGATAGAATAACTTCTCTAAGTTGTTGAACATGTGTAACTTATTCTAGCACTTTCCTTTGATCTTGGGAAGCAGCATTCTCATCTACACATTGGGTAGCTAATATAGACATTGTTGCTGTATCACTGCAGAGAATGATAATGTGAGTCATGAGTTTTATGCTAGGAAAGATATACATTTCAGTGTTTCTCCATCTAACATTTTACTTCTGCACTGTACAGAATTAATAGGTAAATTAGTCCTTAATCCAGTCTATACCATCTTTGAGTGTAATCAAAAATTCAATTTGTACTTGTTTCCTTTAGTCTATATATTTTTTGAAAAGATCAAATGTATAAAATTATTTAAAATACTAGAATATTAGAAGAACTAAACAACTGCCCAAGCTATTTTTAAAAATATTTGTTCTATATATCAAAAATGTCACTACACTCATTCCAGGAGCATTTTTCTTATTTGTTTATTGTCTTTCAGTAAAATAAAAATATTAAGAATGTATGCTATGTGTTGAAGTACCTTTAGTCTTGTAGTTAGTTAATTTTATCATTAAATTCATGTAAGCAAAATTGTCATAAATTCATTGTTGAGTACATTATTCAGAGCTGCATTTCAAACAATGTTATGGGCAACATTTCTTACTAAGATGCAGATTTGGTGAATGAGATTCCTGCATGCACTACTGAATACAGTATAAACTGGCAAATGGAATTTGAGACAGCTCTAACAGTGGCAGTGCAGGTCATTACTTAGCATTGCATTTATTATGTGCCCTTCCTGGATTTAGTACAGCTGCTTAGCCCTTTGTTTTCTCTTCATATGACAAATGGGGAGGGGAAAGAAGTTTTGAAAAGCATTTCACTCATTTCAGTTATTCATTGTGGCTTGGATTTACAGGATCAAAGTTACCTGTATCATGTATTTGCCAATATACACTCAGCTAGAGCGATTGGAAGGCCAGGTGTTCAGTCCAAACCAAAGGTGCTTTGTCTATCCTACCCAGCATGGATTTAAATGTCCAACAGTGCTCCATTAGTCATCTCCAAAGACATTTTCTTTTGAGGAATTAGATAGAAGCTAAATAATGTCCACTAAAATAACCAAAGAAAAGCTGTGACAACTTGTTCCTCAGATAGACTTCAGTGGTTGAATTTCATGCATGAAAAGCCAGTGGGACTTACTGCCAGAGTGCCTCTTTTGCATTCTCACTTTTTGAATGTGGGTGTTAAATAACAAGCCACATACTCATCAAAATTCTTGCCAGAATGTGATAAATCGCTATTAACAAATGATAATTTTAAAACCAAACCAAATAGCCAAATTATATCTTAGTGGTTTGTGTGAAATAGACAATGCAAACTATAATGTGACCTGCTTTGGCGTAGCATGTTGCGGATATCAAGCCATTATGATTTGTTAGTGATCACAACTTTTGACTAAGCCTATTACATAAACACAGCTATAGAAATTTAAATTTAATGTATTTGTCTTTGATGCTGCTCATCTCCAAATGACTCTGGGCAGTTTACAATACAATGTATGATACCTCAGAAAGAAACCAGCAAAACCTAAATAAGAAATAAGTTAAAGAACAAGATAAACAGATCAACTGAATACAAGAAGGTTTAGTATTCTTGTCTGATATCATTGTGGCAGTTCTTAACAGGTTATACTAAAATAATAGTTCCAAATGCTTAGACTGTATGCCAACGCCTATTGTGTTAGAGAGATCTGTTCAGCAAACCAGAGGTTAGCAAATAAGCAAGCCTTACTATATGAAGACATAAATCTCTCTGATCTCACTGCATCCCACACTAACAACTTTCAGATCCAGCCCATCTGGTTTCCCAGGGCACTATTTAAATCTCCATTGCTATCTCTAGAATAATTGCAACACTAAAAAAAAATCCTGCCAGCTGTTTAACTCCCACCAGTTGCTTTATCCACCCTTCTCTTCTTACTGTAGCAAAATTCATTTTCAACTATTACAGGCAGGGGGTGGTGATACGATGATGGACAAAAGAATCTGAGAACTCAGCAGTCAATCCCAATCTGCTCTAAGAACAGAGTTATCAAATTGCCCCATTTCCTTTCATAGAGACAATATGTAAATCTTCACAAGTTACCAGGCCTTTCCAGGACAAGAAAAACACAAGTCAATTCTGAGGTGTATAGAGAGGCTCCATTTTAACATCTAAGAATGTGGCCATTAAGTCTCCTTCATCTTTCCTATCTCAATCGTCATCTAATCTCCTTACATACCTGACGAGTCTTGCTAGTCACAGAAGAGAGTAAGGGAAGATAACAGGTCCAAATCAAGAGTGCCATTATTCTGTACTGTTTGTCAATGTTTCAATGTGCTTGAAAGAGGCTAGTTCTGTTGACTGCTGGCTGCCAGCAGTTTGGTAATTCAATTCTCACCAGCTCAAGGTTGACCTAGCCTTCCATCCTTCCGAGGTCAGTAAAATGAGGACCCAGAGTGTTGGGGACAATATGCTGGCTCTGTAAACTGCTTAGAGAGAGCTGTAAAGCACTGTGAAGCGGTATATAAGTCTAACTGCTATTGCTAATACGAGTTCTCAACTTCTAAATTAATGACATAAGTACACAATCCATGTGAGTCTAGGATCTCACACATGTATGAATCAATTCTTTGTATGGGCAATAACTCCTATTTGTTTCCTTGTTTCCTTAAAAGTAGTTACCTAGAGTTACAATACTGCTAGGTACCATGAAATGATGTTGGAAAGTATTCTATGTATTAATTCTAGCTAAGTAAATTTCAGGATATCTGAAAAAATTCTGAGATTAAGTCAATAAGCCTAAGATTTATTACTATGGAGAGATACCTTCACATAGAGAGAGTATGATGTGTGTATAGTATATGGGTGTGTGTGCTGTATATGATGCTAAGATAGTATAGATTTAATATGTTAGTGTCAATATGGAATATGAGGTAACCAAACTGATTCATGTACTGTATGATGCATAAATGCATTTCCCCCCATATTACTTTAAGTACCATGCCCAGAAATAGATTCAAACCATAGAGGGCACAACAGTAGCATGCAGTTTTGAAATGTCTTAATCTGCCTATTTTTTTCATGCCAAAAGAAGATTTGAGATGAATTGTTGTTTTGGTTCTGCTTTTTCAAAATCAGGCTGTTCAAAACCTGCTCCCCATGATTCATTCATTCAGTGCTAACCAACTATCATTTGCTTTTTGTGTGATTTCCATATTTCCCTCACTCAAAGGCATGCTGATAAGGTTCATAAATGGTAATAAAGATACATTTCATATTGTGGTAATCATAACTGTGTTTTTAAAAAGCTTTCTCTGATTCGAGTCAAAGATTACAATATATTCCTTCTGATAAAATATGCTAACCTGAAGATAGGCATGCCTTATGAGAAGTGTTTCATTCACTTAGTTCCTCCCCTCTTCTCTCCCAATAGCCTGAAAACAAATGAGAAGTAGCTAAGAATAGAAAATGCATATTTGGCAGTAAATTCAAGGTGGGTTTTTTTCATAAATTAAGGATGGAAATCATTCTAAAGCAGAACAGCAGTGAAAACAGAGCAAAAATTGCAACCCAATCATGATAGAGCAATGTTTCTCAAACTTGGCCATTTTAAGATGTATGAACTTCAACTCCCAGAATTCCCTACCCAGCCATGCCAAGTTTGAGAAGCACTGTGGTAAAGACACAAAAAACTTCTGCAAAAAAAATATTTTTATGGTTTTGACAGACAAGTTTTGTTGTAAGGCAACTCCTGAAATAAGATAGCACTGCTAGGAAGACTTTGTCAAATTAGTACACATTATATTAGTATTACAAACTAGAAGGTGGACAATAAGGCCTCTAAAATATTCTTTAAAGACATCCAGAACTGATTATTTGTTTTGATTATTCACATGAGTCTTTCTAAACACTGGGACTATATAATTATTATATCATTGTTTTTTAATCTCAGCAACTTTTATGATATATTGACTTTAACTCCCAGAATCCCATAGCCAGCTTTTGTGTCTCTACCACAAACTTGATATGGCTGGCTGAGGAATTCTGAGAGTTCAAGTCCACACATCTTAAAATTGCTGAAGTTGAGAAATATTATATTTGGTCGCTTCACTGCAATATCCGGGAAATGAATCTGTTGCTGGGATTAATCTAAAATCAAAGTAGCAATTGGATGATTCCTGCCCTCAGCCCAACAGGAAGCAACCTACACCCATTTTTTGTTCAGCCACATTTCCAAACTAGTATTTTCTGACTTGCGTCAACTCAAGTAGTGCTGTCCAGTTTGCTTGTTGCAGTTCATTTTACTATTGACTATGGCATATGCCCCAACTGACTACTCTGCACTGTGGCAGGGACACAGCTTCCTGTCTGGTCATTGATTGCTATCTTTTGTGAACATTTGTTTTGCAAGATTAGCAGTAGAATAGTGAAAAATTAGACTTTAAAAATAAAGCCGCAGGGAAACCATGCCATTTCTTTTAAAACCAGGTGCAACTGACAAAAATTTACCTAAATGACTGAAAAAATCACAAAACTGATTGATTGACTGACTGACTGCCTGACTGATTGGACTGGGAGGGAGAAGGAAATGGGGAATGCATCAACAAGGGTCATGGGAAGCCACTTCTGCACAAACATCAGATCATCACAATGGCCAAAGCAAAGGAAGAGACAGAAATCCAAAAAGAATTTCCAAGATGGTTTAAGCACAAATGTCAAGCATCTTAAAGTGGCAATGCAGAAAAGCACTGAAAAAGCATACATGTCACTTATTCAACAGTATTTAATTGCATTCATACATTGTATTAAGCAAAAAAAATTGCTTAGTATTACGTGTACTCACAAGTAGGTACAAATAATGAGCTGGTCACTGGTTGGTCAGTTATGCTTAGTGGATTACAGTTGAAGACTCTGGATTTTTCTTCCAAGAAGAAATAGGCAATCAGATCTATGCTTTATTTTTGATTTTTTAATGGCTACTTCTGAGAGGATAAAATTCAGAGCCCCATGTTCATATGTCAATCTAAGCTTGGCTAATTAAGTTAGAAAAGGTTCATTAGCTGTACTTATTTACAGTGCAAGCCAATTAATGCTAATAGTATGATTACATGCTAGAACTACCAGGTAGGTACAGGCTCTTTGTTATTATGGGTTTAAATTTAAGTTGTGGTGATGAGATCTAGATTTGCATTTATATGTAGACCTCTTGTTATAATTCTTGGTATTTTAAGCAAGCCAGACTAATTTCTATTGTGTCTGCAGGTTTTGGTATAAATAAGCAGAGACAAAGTTGTCATATTTGTCCCCTTTTTTAACAATGGACATTTGACCATTCTATCTCCAAACCAGATAGTGAATATTAGAAATGATGTGCTGTGGTGGTAGTTTAAGAATCTAGACCAGATTCGCTCTTGTTTTGTTCAATCTAAAGGCAGTAAAGTGAAAGTCTGTTGCACGATGTCAGTATCTTTGGTTTGCTGGTTTTACATATTTTCATGGATTATGCTGAACGAAAAGGAAAGAGTAACAGGTGTATCATTTAAGTGATAAAAACAAAGTCAAACTTTAGGACAATTTGATTAATATGTTTCCAGGTCTGACATTGAATTCACTCTGTATTTGCTACCCTGCCATTCAGTCTGGTGTTCTGTAAATATGAAAGGAAAAGCAGGGTTGTTGGAGACAGATCAGCAGGAGAGCAGTGATTGAAATTGGCAACCTTGACAAATAAGTACTGCAGAAACACTCCATCTTTAAAATTTATCTCCCACCCCCAAGAGAGACAGGCAGCATTTTTTCCAACTAACAAATTAATAAAAACACACCATTTCATAGTAAAAAAATATTGGCCAGAAAAGATGCTACCCAATTCCTGATTTTATTCCAACCCTTGATTAACGCAACCCTCTTTCTCCTCAATTTATCAAGAAATCTCTGGGAGAAAAATAGTCCCTGTTGAATAAACACAGAGCAAGCCACACCCATCTCTCCCCTGCACTTCTCCCTTTTAACCTCCCCCTTTCCATCCACACCCCATTTGTTTTTGTTCTTCAGCTGTCTGCATTAGTTCGATCTTTTGACAGCTCAACGGCATTCAATCGCCACGGTTATTATTATTGCTGTTGTTGTTATTGCTTGGCAAGGCAGCTGCTGATTCTCCCCCCCCCCCCTTTTTGACAAAAGAGACGGGTCCCCAGAGCAATCGCAGCATCCTTTTGCTGATTTGCTGCAGTGGAGACCGCAGCGCTTACAATATGCCCTCCCCCACCCTCGCCTGCTCTGCTTAACAGCATCTCTCGGTAGCCAGTACAAGGGGGTGAAAAGCAGCCGCCTGAGAGACCCGGTCGCCCTTTCTATGTTTTGGAATGCTGGAGTGAAGTGGGGGAAAAGGACAGTAGCCCAGCAGAAGACACAGCAGACCCGGCCATCCTTTCTTTTCCGCTTGCAAGATGCAAGCCGGTGCCGATTCTACGAAGATGGACTGTCTCTGGAGCAACTGGAGAGGCCAGGGTAGTTTTTTTTTCCTACTCTAATTCTGCATGCATAGAAATATTGGCAGAGGGGGTGGCAGAAACCCCTCAGAAGGGCTGTATAGTTTTTATATCATCATCTTTATCTTCACCATCATCTTCATCATCATCATCTTCATCATGTTTATAACATTTCTGGAGTCTATTCTTTTTCTACACATTTTTATTTGGGCTGGGTTTTTCCCCCATTTAAAGCAAAAAAAGTGTGTGTGTGTGTGAGAGAGAGAGAGAGAGAGAAAATCCAACCTAGCAATGTTCTTAGCATCCTTTTCCTTGCTTTCTCCCATACATCCTTTTTACAAATGCTACATTGCTTCTGTCTCTGGATGACAGTTACTTTGCCAGCCCAGCCTATTGCTGATCTCTGAGTAACCCTGTCTGCAATATAGGGGATCACCCATCTGAGTGGCTGAGAAGAAGCCCTGGGGGGTTGGGGTTTTGTTTCTGGTGTCTGCTGCACTATAGTTGTCCCTTTTGGAGTGAGCTTCAGTGTGTTGCGTTGGGGGGCAGGGAGACACACCCATTCTGAAAGCCTTGCTTGTCGTTCTCCAAATTGGAGTGTGAGAACTCCAATTAATGCTGGAAGCTCACAAGCCTAGCTGCCTTATCTTTTTTTCCCCCTATACCTTTGGCTTCATTATTGCCAGTCATTTAGCCTATTGTAGATGTGAGAAAAATCCAACATATCAAAATGTATTGTGATCTTCATAATTTACAGGGGGGTGGGAAAACAAAAACAAACAATAGTACCTCTCCCTTTTTGTCATTCAAGATTTATTTTGAACACTTCTCATTGGGTGTGGCTGGCTACCTTCTCTTTGCCTAATACAGATTTTCAGCCATTTTTATGCAGACTTCATTGCTACTGATAACCTCCCTTTGTTTTGGTAATAGAAAAATGCTGTGTGACCTGCTCAGTAATCTTATATGCAGCCTGCCAATATTTTTAGATCTTTATTTTATGATACTGTATTATTTGGGAAGGCCCCTCTTGTCATTTGACATACAGTTCAAATAGCTAGTGTTTGTAATCTCTCCCTATTACTAGAATAAGATTTATATTTGGATTACCTGTGATAAATAAGGGCCTCTGTTGACTAAAAATGTCATAACCATAGAGAAAACGGGAAAGATCTCACATTATTAACTAGACTATTATTCTCCCATTTATAGTTAAATTGGGCTGTCTTAGTATAGTCTATAAAGAATTCCTAGTCTGGAATGTTGCACCTCTGATTTTTAAAAAGTATATTTATTAACTAACACATCTTAGGCTGGCAAAAGGACTTTTCTAGAAAATGCTTTATTGAATATAAATTAATACCACCTATTTATACATGAATTTATATTTAATAGTATTTGTTTCTATAATATGGAGTATATTTTTAAAAGAATGGGTTTGTATGTACATGATGTTACATACTGATATTTCCCCTTTACATATAAGATATTTTTCACTAATATTTTCCTTAGATTAGGAAACACATAGTTATTAAATAGACTGTTGAATGACAGTAAGCTTGACTTATAGTATAATATTATGTTTAGCTATTCAGAAGTTAACCCCGGTTGAGTTTCTAGAGGAATTTATGTAGCGCTAAGATCTTTTAAAATCAAATTTTAGGCAATCTGCTCTTGTGAATATTATGCCATTTATTTACAATAGCTAATATTGCTCAAAATAGACTGGATTGCTACAGACTGTACCCTGACTGTAATTGATTAATTGGGAATAAACTTTTAATACCTTTTGTTGAACAGAGAAATGTAACAAAAACAGCAGTTTGGGTTTTCAAATAGAGCTATGATTTTTTTAAATTACCTAGTGATAAATACTAAATTGAACAAAGGAGAATGTTTTAAAACTCAGAGTGAAAGAAAAATCTATATCTGTTTAGATTTACATTATATACATTTTACAATCTTTCTTCATTAGTTAAGTCAGAGGTTTTCAACCTTTTTCAAGCTGTGGACCTCAAAACATGTCGTTACTACATGGCGAACTCCATTCCCGCAGCTAATTACTAATCGACAATTCATGTATAATACTTTTTCCAAATTTTTCTTGACCTGTCTGCAGACCCCCTGGCGACTTGTCACAGGCCCCAAGGGGTCCGTGGACCATAGGTTGAATGGCTCTGAGTTAAGTAATGAAGGCAAAGTCAACAAAAGCAAATATAAAATATTGGTGGAAAATCATATAGAAGAATAGATTAAAATACAGGATAAGAGAAATTGGAATTGTGTCTGGAGAGATGACTAAACAAATGGAGCAAAGAATGTAAGAAAAGACAAACAAATGAAGCAAACCAAGATTTCAGGATAGGTTTCCATGAAGCCTGCTCAACTATTGAAATTTGGGATCTAAAGAATTACACCTGAAAGGATTGAATTAGATACAATAACATTATGGTTGAAACTCAGGTTACATTCAGGTTTGATGGACAGTGTGAGGCCATCAAAAACCTGAATGTGTTGTTGCATCATTGCAAAAGATTTGATTTAGGCTATTTAAGAATTCGATTTGAACGAAATCTTTCCAAACACCATTTTTTGTGAGAGATCTATATTATGTTTTAACCTATAAGCTAGTTTTAGAAATTTAAGGATCTATAGAAACAAAATAGAGATATTTTTTAAATTTGCAATCAATAAGGACATATTCTATCATTACACACACAAACTAAGTATCTTCAAGCTATTTCATCACTTTTTTGTAGCCATTGTCTGTCCGCTGCAGAATGAAGGCCTCTATGGCATGTTTCCAACCAATATGGTCCTGAGCTTTCTTTTGCCAATTGAGCCCGGATTACTTGCTGATGTTGTCAGTCCATCTTGTTTTCGGTCTCTTTCGTGGACACTTTTTATCAAGTGAGCTCCATTCTATGACAGCCTTGGCCCACCAGCCATGCGTTCTTCTTGCTATGTGACCAGCTTATTTCCATTTCAATTATTTTACTCTCTTCATGACATTGTACACTTTTGTTTGTTCTCTAATCCCTGTGCAGGTTTTTCTATCCTGTCTTGTAATGCCGAGCATGTATCTTTCCATGGCTCTTTGTGTTGAGATCTGGCCGGCAGTTTAAAATGGAGCCGGCCATTTCCAAAGGTGGGGGTTACAGAAGGAGCCCGTTAGAAAAAAAAGGGAGCTCTGCTCCCATTGCTTAAAGCGCAGTGGAATGAACGTTTGAAGTTTGGAAAGCGACGGTTTTTGCTAGGCAGTCAGTTGCTGGTTGCTGAAGAGAACAGTTATATTTCAGATAAAAAAAGAGCACACTGACAGCTTTGGCTCTGTCTCGCTTACTGTCCACATTCCACACTTTGCACCACTCCCAGCTTTTGTATTGATTGTGAGGTTAGTGTCCGGGTTTCACTGACATATGTTAGAACAGGTAGCAACAGAGATCAAAAACTATTTTCTTCAGCCATAGGGGTAGATTGTTCTTGAAAATTCGCTTAATATGCTTCACTTGTGGAATGCCTGTCAACCAGTGCTTTTTTTTGTAAGAAAAGGGTGCTGGAACTCACATCTTGTTAATCTCTTACTTAAAAAGTTTTATATTCAGTTCTTAACATAAATGTAATTTATTGTATTTATGGGGAAAAAAGGTGCTGAAACTGAGCTCCAGTGCGTTCTATGACAAAAAGAAGCACTGCTGTCAAACACATTTCAATTTCCTTTATTGTAGCACTTTCCACTGAGATATGTTGGCCAAGGTATAGGTAGTGGTCTACTGTGTCTAGGTTTTCTCCAGGTATAAAAAAAACCTCTTTCTTTGGTGAATTTATTAAACATAACTTGGTTCTTTTCAGGTTTATTTTCAAGCCAAATGGTTCTCCTGCTTTGTGCAGCTCTTGTAGGTGTCTCTGTAGCTCTTCTGGGTCTTGTGAGAAGAGGACATCATCTGCAAATCTTAAGTGATTTAAATAGATGCCATTGATTTTTATTCCATCTTTTGCCCAGTCTACTTTGTGAAATACTTCTTCAAGGCAGGCTGAGAAAAGGATAGGTATTGCCTTGTCACACATCTCATTCTATGTTGATTTCCCCTTTAAGATCATTAAGACAAATTGTCGCCGCTGTTTTTCCATATATTGATTGTAGTAAGTTTATGAAAGCAGTGTCTGCGCCTCAGCTGAGCAATGCATTGATTATTGCTTGCTGGAATACTAAGTCAAATGCCTTTTTGTATCCAAAAGAGAATGGTATGCACAGAGGCATGGTGTACTCATTTTGCCTTTCATTGCTACTTATAGGCCAGCATATATTATAACACATACGTGTACTGTTTTTCCTTCTAGCTTTATTGTATGTGAATGGTTTGGGACAATAAGGATTATAATCAAAAATACCTAAACAGTACTAATTTTGGCAAGGCTAGATTAAGGAATTGTTAATGGATAGATTGGTTATTGAAAACAGCCAATTGTGTGCTTAATAGATTTTAAAACTTCATTTGTAGTTCCCCAAATAATTTCAAAGTGTTCCAAGGAAATGAGAAATTTAAAATTAAATAAAAACAATCATTAAAAATGAACTCTTAAGTTTCTTCCCCACCCCGCCCAGCCAGCTATTATTAATAGAGCCAATATAATGTCAATGGATAAAAGCCTTAATTCTCACTCTACTAGCTATTAAAATTGGTTTTCTGCAATTAATTGTCCATTGACTAATCAATTCAAATTTAAAGCTCATGTATTTCTAAATGTCTAGCTTTCAGTGTATATTCTGTGTTCTATTTTTATATCAAATTTGGCTTGCATTCATATAATACTGGTTTCCATTTCTGCAGCATTCTATGCAAATTCTCCATATACTTGTGACTTTGCAGTCATTATAGGACTCTGGTAGCACCTTTTCCAATTAACATTTCTAACTAACTGATTAACATTTGTTGACCAAATTTTAACAAAATTTATTAGAAAACATGTTAACAGTCTCTTTCTGATTGTGATTTTATAGTACTTTTGAATAAACATCTTGGGACCAGAAACTAAGAGATAGGATTTTGCCCAAAATTTGCATGATTGCAGTCCTGCTTCTTTTTATCTTTCCTGAAACCTGTAGAAATTAATTTATGCATGCATTAATAGAAGATTTCACAAGATTTCCTAATGTAGGATTTCCAGAATGTCACATAATAAATACAATAAAATAATTCAAGATACTACTTTAAAACATTAACATTCTAAATATTAATAATGAATAACAAGCAATGAATAGAAACAATAAATATCTGCAGTTTAAATATTGAGAAAATCATTTTTGCTTTTTCAAGTTAATAGAATTCTGATTGATCTGATGACAGTTTAAATGTCTACAATGTCCCAGCCAGTTCTAAAGTAACATAAGCAGTAAATCAAATAAACTCATAAATTCAACGACTTTATGGCAAATATAGATGATTGCCTCTAAAATTATGACTATACCCTATGAATAGAGAGCCTATGACCTATTGAGTCATTCTTTTTTAATATTTATTTACCCAAAGAGCTAAACAAAATAACCACAGGTAAACGACAAAGCAGTGAGAATGATTTTCAATTTCCTGCCGGCTTTCCCACTGATTTTGCACATGGGAAGCTGCCAAGGAGCATTAGAAATTATAGTCATGTCATTGTGACCGATTGTGTGGATGCTGCAGCAGCAACATCTTTGCAGATACATCTGGTTTGAAGATCTTTGAAATTTTAATTTAGTCGTAATCAGGGGTCCAAGATTTTGTACACATTCTTTAATCTAGTGGATCGGAGGTATATTGAGTCAAAACGTGTTGCATTATAATACATTGTTTGGGCTGAAAGTTATTTATTTGTTTATTTTTCACATTTGTGAACCACCCATCTTTCTCAGAAAGGGACTCTGGGTAATGTACAATAAAATATTAAAATATAAAACCAGTATATAAAAGTTTTAAAAAATTAGAATGAAGAAAGGCTGATTACATACTTGTAAAAGGTAAAGGGAGGGCTTTCAGGTTACAAACAGACACATAATAGGGTTTTAGTAGCAATAGATAATGATAGATTATTTAAAAAACTGAATTTTAAATCTTGAAGGAAAACCTGAATACAGAGGTAGCATAATAGTAATTGCCTAATTGTTTTAGCATCTTTTGCAAATATATAAACAACACTTACTAGATCACCTAAGATTTTCTAATGCACAAAGACTTAGTAATGATCTCATGTGAAGCTCAAACATCATTACTAGACTGATTTTAAAATGACCACAGGTAGAATCAATGTGTCATCCCTTCAAAATTTTAGCAAATACATTGCTCAGTGATGCATGATTAAGAAAGAATATTTTAATTCAGTTTTTGCCTTCTTTTCTTAGAAAACATACATATCTCCCCAGTGGTTTCCTCAGCAGGACAATAATTGCTTGCTAGTCATTTGTGGGTTCCAATTTTACATGGTTATACTTTGTTGCTTTCCTCAAAACCTTTTTGCATACCAGGATGTACAATAAAATATTTCCCAATGAGTTCTGATGGCAAGCAATTTAACTTGATGGTATCCATCTTCCTCCACCTTGCTGATGAGCCAACATTACCAATTCATTAATAACACCAGTTATTAATTACTGTTCTCTAGCTCAGCCATAGTTATGGTTTGTGCTAAGTATAAGAGGAACTCTTGTCTGTGTTGTATGGAAGTTTCATTTCTTCTAATTCATGAATTCACACATCAAAAATGAGACTTGCTGGTTTGACAGTCCTGTTCTCCCAAACTCTGCTGTGGTGTTACATCTGAATGTTGCTTACCATTGCAGAAAAGGGGGAAAGACCTCTTAGACCTTTTGTACTAACCCTTCTTTTCTGCTCTGGCAACACTTCTATATGCAATAGTTAACAAATATTTATCTTCTGCTATAGATCTGGAATAAGCTTTTCTTGCTGTGTCTCAAATTTCTGGTAAAGATACATAAGCAAAAGTGGTAATTGACAATTCTGGTGGTTCCTTTTAATGAGAGTCATATGCCAAGTTCATTTGCAATGATGTTTTCAAAATATTATCGGTAGTATAGGGACTGAGCTATTGTATTTGGATCAGAAAAGACCGGTTTCAAACCCTCACTTGATTACAGAACCCCTGGATGATTTGAAACTCATCATTCTTGCCCAGTCAAGCTTATGTCATAGAATTGTTACAGGAGAAGGAGGAGGACATTGCATGCACTTTGCCCTGAACTCTCAGAAGGGAAAAAGGGCTATAAACAAAGTAAATAAATCAGTGCCACTTATAGGACATTAGGGAAGGGTTGGACATAGGAGAATTAGATGCTAACATGCCATATGCACTCCCTGACCTATTTGGAGAACATAGAACACAGAATATGTGTGTACCACCTTTGAGATCTTGATACATGTTAAGGTCCAGGTACACTAACCACAAATCTTGAAAACTTACACTCAGATTTGAAATGTGAAATAGGCTGATGATTAAAAAATGAAATTAATTCATCAGAAAATATTTTATATTTATTGGGACTTCCAGGAATGTTCTGTTTTTGATTTTTTATTGATTGATCGCTTTGTAAAAAGTATACAAACAAAATCTGAAAAAAGATATAATGCAGACAAATGATTCAGAATTTTTAATGTCATGGAGGTTATAATTTTCTAACATATTACTTAGGAATAGCTAAAATATAGAGAGTCCTCCTATTTCTAGAATTAACATCTTCATGTCCATTTATTCCTGGTTTCTTCTATCTATGTCAGTCCCACCAGATAGATCACAACAAGAATCAGCTCCATAGAAAGACTAAAACTATTTTTATTGAGAATTTTGCAAGTTTGATTGTGAAGTACTTCCTCCCCTTTTTATACCCTAATTAATTAAGGAGGTGTCTCTCTGAACTACATACACATACTTTCTGCTTGATGTGTACTTAAGCTATGTTTTTCTTCTTGTTGCTTTAGTAACAGATTTGGTCTATGTCCTTATTCACTGCAGTCTGTCTCCACGTCAGCTCTTTGGAGTAGCAAAGACAAGAAGCACAAACCATGAGTATTAACACTACATTGATTCTAAAGTTACAGTAATAGAATCTTACAAGTCTAAAAGCACTTCTCTGTTTCTTTACTTTTACTTTTCCAAAAATAAAAAATAGAAAGGACCTCTTCTGAGATGCTTCTCATTCTACTTTTCCTTCTGAGGACTGAGATACCTTTTACATGATGGTTGTTTAGGTTGCAGCTTCTCCTCCTATCTCTTAAAGACATTCCCATAGACCATTACACTCCTGCCTTCTTAAAATATAACTTCTAATCTTATTCAAAATTTTGAGTAGGAGGATTTGTCAAAAGATTTTTCAAAGTCCAAATATACTGTATGTTGTCAGCTGAACCATTGCTAATGTCATGTCTGTTTGCACTGTCAAATAACACCCACTCTCCCTCGCGTCACTTGTCCTTTCTAAGCATACTAAGCAGCCAGTGACATGGGAGGGGAAATGTCTAGCTTGTTGGTACTATACCTACTAGTAGAAGGTACCTGTCCCAATCCAGAAAAATGGCACTGGCAAGGGGGTCCAGAGTGCAGGACAGACTAGGCAATCTTCTTGGTCCCTACTCAATCTAGACAGATAGAAGGGTGGGATCAGGACTCTCAGCAGCAGATAATCATTCAAATGCCTTGTCCCCTGCTTTCTCGGAATTGCTTGCAGTTCTGATAATTTCCAAGCTAGTCTCATTTGGTTTCATACATATTCTGGATCATTTCCTTGCTTATATCCAAGACTACCTTCTCCAAAACGATGCTACTCATTCTGATAGAGTGGACTTACTCAAGTTCTTCCCAGCTTGGGAGGTGAGAGGAATGTAGATTAGAAAGCAGGGCTTTTCTGTGGTAGATTCAGCAGTTTGGAATACCTTGCCCTAATGGTGATCTTGGTACCCTCATTTTTGCCATTTTGCACTGCTGTGAAAACAATTTTATTCAGGTGGCTTTGGAAGTATAATGTAATTGGCTGCCATTTTTTTCTTCTTTTATGTCTTCCTACATTATTGGAGGGATTACTTTAGGTTAAACATGGATTGTTTTTATTTTATTGCATGAATTATTTTATGTTTTTGTACACCACAACAATCTGATCATATGAATAGTATAAAAATGTAGTAGTCTAATAAATAAATAATAAATAAATAAATGCACACAATCCCATGTACTTTGGTGTTCAGAGGACGTGGTCTTTGGCATGATCACTTAGTATACTGGGCAAGGTATTCTCAGTGATGCAATAGTTTCTTCTTTTGATGCCTTTAGGCTTTAACTGAAAACCTATCATTCTTTAGTAACGAGAAAACTATACAACTGCCATACCTCATTGCCCATTATTAGCCTGTCTCTGTTGCTTATTTCATCTCATTGATGATCATCTGACTTCTCTCCAAGTTAATGGGTAAGAAAGTCTACCTCAATAAGAGAGCAAAATTCTTATGTATCAAAGTAACTATTGATAACTTAAATATGTCCTCATGAACTTAGGACAGAGTGAAAGCAACATTACTGAGACACGGCACAAAAAGGTTGTTCACAGGACATGATTGTGTCATGCTTAGATCAGATGGAGAAGGGTGGTCACTTACTGTAGATGTACCTTTTGATGAGAAAGTTATCTATTCTTGCTGTTGTTGTTAACTGTTGTATTCTGTTTTGTTGTCATTCCTTCTGATTATGATCACAAGGGACTTTGAAGAGAGAAAGAAAGATACTTACATTTGTGATCTACAAAGTTGTTGATTCATGAACATCCCAGAGTATGGTTTGATTTCATATAATCAATTTATGGCTCCAGCTAATTGAAATAGGCACTCATAGTCTTAGTTTGGGATGATAAATGTCAGTATGAGCAGAATTGATATATTCCCTTGGGGTTCATTTTTTGTAATTCAAATATCTTTTAATCACAGTGAATCATCCTGACTCACTTTTGCAAACTTAATTCATTGTCATGTGTAATCATTAGCTGAATTGTGACAAGGTATAAAAAAATACAGTCAGTTCATCAGGATTCCTAAGTTAGTATACCGTATTTTTCGCTCTATAGGACGCACCTGACCATTAGACGCACCACGTTTTTAGAGGGGAAAAACAGGAATAAT
>JANHFO010004778.1:7905-19145 GCA_032468095.1 Pareas carinatus | reverse complement strand
CTTTAGTCCAGGGGTTTTCAACTTGGGATCCTTGGGGTCCTGTGGAAAGTTGCCGAGGGACCCGCAGACAGGCCAAGAAAAATTGAGGGAAAAAATAATATATAGGAATTGTTATTGAGTAATGAGTTGACTTGGTGAGAAATGGGGTCCTCCATGTAGCAAGGACCATTTTGGGGGGTCGGCAGCTTGAAAAAGGTTGAAATCCTCTGTCTTAGTCACTAGACCAAGCCGATAAATCCCTTGTCCCAAGTTTAAATCTGAAGAGGAAATCGGTCAGGATCTCCTAGGAAATATCCATCTCCTCTAGCTGAATAATATTATGGCATCTCACCAAACATTTTGGACAAAGAACAAAAGTAGATAAATTGGGATCCTTTTTCTGTCGTTTCTTTTTAAGCCCAGGCTGTCCTCGAGCTATGACCACAATTGAGCTCAACACTTATGCTGCTAAACGAGACATTTGTTAAGTGACACGGCTGTTAAATGAATCGGGCTTCTCCCATTGGCTTTGCAAAAGGGGATCGTGTGATCCCAGCACACCACGACCGTCGTAAATATAAACCAGTTGCCAAGAATCCAAATTTTGATCATGTGACCCTGCAACGGTTGTAAGGGTGAAAAACGGTCGTAAGTCCCTCTTTTCAGGGAGGTTGTAACTATGAATGGTCACTAAACGAACTGCTGTAAGTCCAAGACTACTTGCACTGATAGATAAATGACAATAATCAGAAATCTTAATCAATATACTACTGAAACTTTAACTTTTAACTGTGCATCGCAGGGCAAAATATTTCTTTTTAAAGAATGTTATTAATTTTTAACAAAAAAGAAAAATAAGCATAAAGAAAAACAAAGTGATTAAATATTTCGATCAACATCAACCATTCGGGGATACATTTTTACCTATCTTTCATCGGTACCTATTAATCTTGCTATAGTACATTTTCACACCTGCTCCTTCCATTTCCTGTCTAACCACCCATAAAAATTATTCCACGTTTTGAAGTGTACCGATTCTTCTTTGTTCTTCAGCATCAAAATTAATCTGTCCATTTCTGCACAGTTTAAATTTTTTCTAATTATTTCTTCATCTTGTGTTATTTTTTTCATTCTTCCAATTTTGTGCAAAGACAATCCTAGCTGCTGTCAAGGACTAACCTCTCCGTTAGTCAAAATGATTTTTAGACATTTAAAACCTTTTAAATTCCCTGATCCGGTTTTAAATTGGATGTATTTTCCCGGCTTTTTAAATTTGTGGCTCTATAACGTATATATACTTTAAATTGCTTTTAATAATGACTTGTACTGTCTCGTTTTTGTATTGTGTTTTTGTGATTGTTGTTTTTTAGATGGTTGTGCACCACCCTGGGTCCTTTCGGAAAGAAGGGCGGTCTAAAAATGTACATAAATAAATAAAATGTGTACAGTCATATATATATATTGTTTATTAAATTTTTCTGGAAGTATACCTAACAAAAATAATTCAGGTTTAAAGTTTACTTATTTCCTTGTCGTTTCTTGTAATCATTTGTATATTTTTCCCCCAATATTTTTCCGCCTATGCGCGCATTCACCACATATGAAAATGTTTTGAAGCAAGGTGCCTCAAATAGTAACTTCTAGAATGCATCCCAAATCCAGAACCTTTACTCCCATGGAATTAAAATTTTTGCAAAATTTCTAAAACATTTCATGACATAAAAATTATTATAAAGCACTTTGAGACCTAATGAACAATGCACAAAACATTTCCTGTGGTCAGTTCAACATGAGCTGCTTTCAAGGAAGACGTCTTGATCAAGACATCTTCATCTTAAGTCTTAATTATGACATCTGGATATCTCCCTGAACTTTTAAGAACTTTTCAAGCACTTTAGAAGCTCTGCCATTCCTGAAGGCCCTGAAGAATCTTTTAAGGAAAATGTCTCTGAAACAATGATGCAAGGGATCATTAATTTAGCCTTAGGGCTAAATTAAAAGAGCTCGAAATTAAAACATGTGTTCCATCATATTTACATTTGCAAGGTGTGCATCTCGATTTATGAGTTCAAAACCTCCTATTGTCCTGTGATAATAAAAGAGATACTGGAGAGAAACGTCACCCTAAGAAACCTCTAATTCAGATCATAATTATTTATATCCATTGTAGATGAGTTCGATTGAAGATGCTTTCATTGAAAACATAGTTAAGACCTTCTGTGGCTACTCTGTTGCCAAAGACATCTTGACTTTGTTCCATGAACTTCCAAAGTGGGATCTTCTTGATTCCGGAGATCGGGGGGAGACATCTCACCCTTTGTAGTGATTTGACTTGTTTCCCATAGCTTTAGCAGGAACATGGGTTCCACGTCTCTCTCCCACCTTGTATTGGGTCTTCCTGTATTGTGCTACAGTTCGTCTAGCTTTGCACATTTTATTATTTTATCCTATCTGGACACTTGTCCCAATTCCTGCCCACCTAGCAGTTTATAAGCAGGCATATGTGAGTAGATAAACAGCTACCACTTCGGTGGGAAGTTGAAAGCATTCTGTGCGTCGCGGCATATATCACACCAACGCATGATCACAGACGATTCTTCGGTCAATCGGCTAAGAAATAGAGATGGGCCCTGTCCACTAGAGTTGGAAACGACTGGACAGGGGAAGCCTTTGTCCGTACTTTTTGTCTGGACATAATCGTCTATCAGATTTTTAGCAAACAAATTACATACACAACAATATTTCTTCTGAAACCCAACATAAACGGGAAGTGCTCCATCTCTTTCTTATCATTAGGAAGGTCGCTTTCCCTTTTGATGGAGACGGTGGCAAATGTTTTGCCATGACGGTCCAGAATGTGGGAAGACTGGGAAGGAACCAAACAATCATATTTTGGCATTTGAGGTTGCTATTTTTGGCTTATGCTATGGAGAGATCTCCTAATGTTTAACCCGTTCATTTCCAGGTGCTTTGATAATGAAAGCGGTGGGTATAGGCAATGTAGCAATCTATGGCGTAAATAGTGAACTCTTCCTCTGTATGGACAGGAACGGAAATCTCAAGGGAAAGGTGAGTCCTTTTTTGGATTATTTGACTCCTTTCCTGGTGCAGCCAAGCCATTAAGGACTTGTGCTATGATAGCTAATGAAGGTTTCTTTCTCTAGCAGGTGGAAGAAGACAGTCGTATCCGGCTCCAGTCCTTTCATTTGTGACTGGGGGATTTTTGTTCCTTTGTCTGGAGATTCGGTGACGTAACATGATGCGAAGCGGTGCTCGCATCTTCCTCCTAGGACAGTGATGGCGAACCTTTTAGAGACCAAGTGCCCAAACTGCAACCCAAAAGCCGCTGATTTATTGCAAAGTGCCAACACGGCAACACGCACCCCCCCCCCCTGGCCATCGGTGACCCCCCACCAATGTGGAGAGTGGGAGGGTAGCCCCCCCCATCCCTCTGGCTTTCTAGTAAAGAAAGCTGTGCTGGGGCAACCGCACACGTGCCCCCCGAGAGGACTCCGGGTGCGACAGGTTTGCCACCACTGCCCTGGGACACCCATAGCATGTCGTAACTACAGGTTGCCGTCGACCACAAGTGAACCTGGAATTGATGTTTGCTAAGCGAGGAATTTTTTCTCATTTTATGACTTCTCTTGCCACATTTTTAAAGTGAATCACTGCAGTTGTTAAGCGAGTAACACCGCTGTTAAGTGAACCTGTTTTTCCCCATTGATTTTTTCTTGTTGGAAGGTCACATAAGGGGATCCCATGACCCCAGGTCACAGCAACCGTCATAAACAGGAGCCGGTTGTCCAGCATCGGAATGTAAATCATGGGACCATGGGAATGTTGCAACGGTCATAATTGTCAAAAAAGGGTCCTAGGTCGCTTTTTTCAGGGTTGCGGTTACTTCAAATGGTCACTAATGTAGTGTTGTAAGTCAAGGACCACCTTGACTATAGGTGTATTCTATAGAGGACATGGATGTTAGGCCCGAAAGATCGTGGCCACTGATTAAGTTGCAGTTCAGAAGATTTATTCTTCTCTCCTATACACAAGTGTGGCGAGGAACTGCGTAGCAGCTGCCCAGATGAAGTCAGAGACACTAGCACAAGACACCTGCAATCTTTGATATACTGTAGAGATATAAATAGATTTAACGCTCAAGCTTAGAACTGTCGTCATGCTGAAAGAAAGAACACAAGATAGTCAGGAAGACAGGAATATCATGAGGTAAATGAAATCAGTGCACAGAGCACACACAAAAAATAATAGCAGGAAAAAAGGAAAACTCCCTCTTCCTACTTGCCGCAACCAGTCGTAGTGTAGATTGCTTCCTTTTCCAGCTGTTAAATTTAAGAGCCTAGCAAAAGGGCTAATCAACTAGCCCTCAATCCTAAATTGGCAGCAGATAACGGTGAATGGAATTCAAGAGGGGGTTGACCATTTGGGGGAATGCAATGACTCTTAAGTTGATGATGCGCTAAACTTCAACCTCCCCAGCTCTATATCCTTCTACATTGGAGGAACATATGAGGGCAATTCGAAAAAAACCCCTCCATTTGGTTATCCATGACAGACCCTCGCAGATACAGAACTTTTATTATACACATTAGAAAACTACAACATTGCATTACTTTTCTACATAATCGCCATTCAAATGGAGCCAGATGAAGTCAGAGACACTAGCACCAGACACTTGTAATCTTTCAGACAGAGATGTATAAAAGTTCTGCCGAACTACCAACCTTTCGATCGACAAATTCAGCGTCTTTTTCCGCTGAAGCACCACGACCCGCCACTGCTAAAAAGGCATAGGTTCCCCCCGCACATGCGTGCCAGTTATAGCAGTTTGGCAGTTCGAATCCCTTGCACCGCATAACGGAGTGAGCTCCCATTCTTCACCCCAGCTTCTGCCAACCTAGCAATAAGAAAGTATGTAAAAATGCAAGTAGAAAAATAGGGAAGGATACAGCGCTCAGTGCACCTTGATGGGAATCGAACCTGAGCTTCATGCTGTAATAAAAAAATTGTGTCATCAAGCGACAGGCCTACTAAGGTTCCTAGTCTGGGGCTGAAAGGCAAAGGGAGTAGTTCACTCCCTTCTGTACTCAGAAAAACAACAACAGATGTGTCATTAAAAACCCTGATAGATTCCCCTGGTACAAGCCAACAAAGTCAGGGAGAACCTGTGGCTCAGACATTCGCCTGACATGTCATCCAGCCCAGGTTCGAATCCCATCCAGGGTCTGCCTCGCTGATGAAACCTAATAAGCCAGAAATGGCCATCCAAGACTTCCTTTCTTTCTATGTCACACTTGTAAAAATTCTTGCTGTTGTAAAAAAAGTGTGTCGCCTAGCAACAGGCCTGCTAAAGCTTGTAGTCTGGGACTGAAAGCTAAAGGGAGTAGTTCTCCCCTTTCTGTTTTCAGAAGAAAACCAACAGGCGCCTCATAAAAAAGTCTAACATTCAACATCTACGCACACAGTAGAAAATTTTCACCATAAGGTATGGCTGATTTTCACCTTTGCCTTGACATTTTGTGTGTTTGTTTTCATTAGAGTGCCTTCAACCGTGAGGATTGTGCTTTTAGACATGTGATCCTCGAAAATGGCTACGATGTTTACCAGTCCCGGACGCACCGCTACATCATTGGTCTAGGAAGGAGTAAAACACTATATACCAATAGGAATCCACCGGCCCTTTCTCAGTTTTTAACCAGGAGCAATGAAATCCCCTTAGTCCAGTTCCGCACACCAAGTACCAGGCCTTCCAATGACGAAGATGTTCCCGACCCCTGTGGGGGAATCCTTACAGGAAGAATCAATCCCGGTGGTGTTGCCCCCGCCAGCTGCTTGCCCTTCCCAAGTTTGGAAGAGTGAGACCCCAATGGTGGGACGCTGAACGGAAGACTTTCTAGTCCTTGCTTTCTGAGATAACTCAGGAGAACAAGAATCTCTCCTGCAACTCGAAGACTAAGTTCCTTTTTCAGATGAATTGTCCAGTTTAAGGGGCCACAGCTGTCTGTGCATCTTATGTGGCCCTAACCAACCTGAGTGACACACCTGGAACCTGGGTTATGAGAGGTGTTTTATATATTTTGCTCTGCCTACATTGTAATGCTTAAGCTTCACAACTGTAATGCTGTACACTGTATAGAGTCCTGTCGTGCCACAGTCCACCCACCGCTGCTGACCTGGCAAAGATTGTGAAGCTGCCAACATCTTATCGGTGGAACCTTTGATTTGATTTGCCTCCAGACTAAGGAGAATCCCTGGGAACTTCTGAATACATAAAACCCTCCGGATCAGCAGTGGCAGAAGCGGGAGGGGAGGGAGGTGAACGTCCTCTATTACAGGGGTGGACAATTAATTTCCCCAAGGAACCGCATGAGAAACTGGGACTGGTGCAGAGGGCTGAACCAATAGGGCTGCGAAGATGCATAAACACACGTAAATGCACACATGTAATGTATGTTAAAAAAATAGCAATCATCTTCAAAACAAAAGCAATCCATTTAGATCGGACAGGGACAACCAAAGGGCCAGATGTGGGTAGAGGGGGCGGAACGTAAAATACTCAGGTCTGTTCTACAGGTAGTCCTCAACCTACAGCCGTTCCTTTACTGACCATTTGAAGTTACAACGACACATAAAAAAGGGACTCATGGCCATGGTCATGTGATCAAAATTAAGATGCTTGGCAACTGACTCATATTTATGATGGTTGTAGCATCCTGGGATCACAAGATCCCCTTTTGTGACCTTCTAAGCAGCAAACTCAACTGGGATGCCTGGCTTGCTTACCAGTCGAGTTACTAAGTTGGCCACTGTATGATACGCTTAAGACAGTGATGGCGAATCTATGGACACGTGCCACAGTGGGTACACAGAGCCTTTTCTGTTGGCATGCAGGCCAAGTCGCCTCAGCATTGCCCCAGAGCTGAGCATGCACAGAAAAAGAGTAGTGGTGCCGGGCCATGACATCATGGGGCCCTGCGCATGCTCAGAGTAGTTGTGCTGGGCAATGACATCACAACGTGCGACTCATTAGCTGCGGCTCGTCCAGGCACTTGGTGCCTAAAAGGTTAGCCATCACTGGCTTAAGAGCTGTGGCAAGAAATGTCGTCAAGTGGGGCAAGACTCCCTTAACGGATGTTTTCCTTAGGAACAGAAGTTTGGGTGTGTGTGTGTCAGTTGCGGTGTTATGTCGAGGACTACTGAACGCTGAGATGTCCATGCGGTGAATGTCCTTGTGATCGAATGGTGGCGTGTCTAGAGACCTCCTCATTCTTTAACAGTCTGGTTTGAGTCTGTGGTTCGTTGAGCACTTTGCAAGAGGGGTGCCTGGTTTCATTGTTCTGCATCATGAATCTGTACGACAGTGCCCTTCTTTCCTAGGCAACCCTCTCCCAAAACAGCTCCTGACATGATCTAATATCTCACAATATCCCAAAATGGGCTTAAGGGGTCCGATACAGCTAGGATCACCTCTATGCGTTTCTTCCTTTCGGGCTCAGCAGGACTCCCTCGTGACTAACCACAGCCGGATTCAGGATACCGGTCCATTCTAACCACCCGTTGGCCATGGGTAGGCTTTGCGTAGGAAGGCCCAAATCCGGTTGTTTTGATATGGGTTATCCACAACCAGATGGAAGGGAACGGGGACATAAGCTTCTCTTCCTGGAGAACGGAGCTGAGATGCTCCATAAAGCACATAATGAGAAGGCAACATATTTTTCTTTCCCATGTTAATTTATTGATTTGAATTACTTACATATTGAGAATGTATTTATTATCTTTCATATTCTGCCCCTCAATTCTGTCTCTCGATTGAAGACAAAATAAATGCTTCCGAAAAAAGAAAGATTGACATATTGAACGTTCTTGTTTTAATTCAGTGCAGTGATTCCCGAATTCTGTGCACGGCACCCTCGTGTCCTGATAAATGATGCTCTCTTTGTAATTAACGACAATACAACCCCATTATGACACCCTGCTATTTTCCTCCTTCCATTTCGGTATGGTGTTGTGCCTTTTTTTACAACCCCCCCCAAATCAGACTTCTGTGGCTCACTTGAAAGGTACATTTCAACGATCTTGAAAATAACATCATTGGAAAGAATAACAAAAAGAGTATCTAAAGGCTCAATAAATATAAACACGGCAGCTGCTTTACATACATTAAAAGGAAACACAAGAGCATTTGATCATTTATCAAATTAAACCATGTAACTTTTAGGACGTGGGCTTGAGATCCCCGTCAACAGTACAAACACAATGAAAACCAACTGGACTGAAAATTATAATTTTAAATACAAGGAACAAGATTTCAGGTCCTGTGTATCTGAGCGTAAGAGTCGACAGGATATTTGGAGGTATCTATTTCCCAAGATAGGAAAAGCTTATTTTGAATGTGCACGGTGCTCGTTCGGGCACATTTCAGAAGCCTTCCTTCAAAAAGGCTATTGACTCTTTTAACGCCAGCGACGGAAAAAAGCTCGATTGACCTAATTGCACTTCCTACCAATATCACTTGCTGGAGTTTTATCTCTTGTTCGTCTTTCACACGTAGCCGATATGAACATCTAAACTTTAATCGCCATAACTCAGTTTCTGAGCGTTTGTATGCAACATAAAGGCTTATGTGTTTGGCCTCCATATTATGGAGAATGCGTTATCTCCAAGAGTAAGGGACTGGGTCTCACAACAGAATCATCACAATCCAAAGTCCAGTATCAGAATACTTCACATTAGCGCAATAGGTTTACTGGCCGACACAAAGTGACAAAAAAAGTGCGCAGTTGTTTTAATTCTCAGTAGCCGGTACCAGAGTACTGAAGGACCATCACTAGCTCCTCAATGATCTGGTGGTTTCTGAAGCGTGAGGTGCGATCCTTAAATTCCGAGACTGCGCTCGCTGTGGAGGAATGGATCATGCGGTGGCCGTGCGTGCGCAGCAGTGGCGTATAATGAACTTGAGAAGCTACAGTTTCAAAGCGCTATCTCCATGGAGCCCTGTGTTACAGACGTTTTAGTTAGCATGGGCATCCGCGCCTTTATAAAATAAATATTGCCCACCGAAACTCGTGGAATGTTGAATGAAGAGTCCGTGACGACAATGCACCAGCTCACAGCTCTCGCAGAACGCCAGTTTTGCGCTTGTAACCACATGGTCGTCACTCCTTATCCCCCATATTCACCAGATTTGCCCCCCCTGCGACTTCTTTCTGCTTCCAAAGATGAAATTGAAGCCGAAAGGTTGCCGTTTTGGCACAGTGAAGGATATCCAACGCGAATCGCAGAATGTGCTTGTCAGGCTTGAAGAAGGCGACTTCCAGGAGGCTAATTTCAAAAGACGGAAGAGGCACTGGGATCGGTTTATGGCTGCCCAAGGGGACAACTTTGAAGGGGATGGCAGCCAAATTTAAGTCAGGTCATTTTATTTCAATTTATGGGACTGGTCTCGGAATTTAAGGATCGCACCTCACATGTTGCTCGAAATAAGATGGCAGGTCCAACTTCATTCCTGCTTATACTTCCCCTCACTGTATATCAAAACAAAGGGGAAAGTTTTGAAGACAACTTGGCTTTTTAGTATGATTTCCTTTTCAAAAAAATCACACACACACACTGCACTATTACTCACAGGGGTTTTCTTGTAATGAAGATGAGGCATCCCCTCCCCTACCCCCACATCCATTTCCGGCGGTCCCCCTGAACCGCAAAGATTGGGGAACGGCGATCTAAAGATCATCTGTTAATTTTTATTGCACTAATCAAATTCTGCCTTTTCCTTACTGGCTCCTTCCAGGAGAGCTTATGGAACAGCCATTCGTTCCAGAAGCTTCTCCAGAATTCAACCAGCCGATGCTGCTGTCTTGTTTTGTTTTGTGTCTTTTATCAACAAGGGTGAACAGGCAAAGAAAGACAGAAGCAAAAATGAAGGCTTCAATTCCTTAGCAAGAAACTTCCCTTTCTAACATGCTATGTTGTCAAACGTAACTGAAAAGGTCATTATGATTCCACGCAGAGGGCGTGGATCTGTTTCTGTCTGTGTCGAGATTTACGGCTGCATGCTCTCAGCTGTCACTTACGCTGCGTAAATGGTCAATCCTATTGAGAAAAAGGCAGTGGATTTTAGCATTAAGGAGGTTCTCTTTCATTTCCAGTTTTACAATGAAGCGACTAATCCCGGTATTGGGAGTAATGGAAGACAAGTCAGCCTTTGTCAAGGTGGCCGGCAAACTACATTGCAGGTCTGAAATGAAGTAGCCAATCCAGTTTCTCATGTACGCCCCATGACTCACAACCAGGATGTTGGCTGCCAGCCCTCCTGCAGCTTCTTCGGAATTAGGATCACAGTCCAGGCCACCATGGTGGTTTGGCAAGAAAGCGGCCGAACTTCCTCCCGCCATTTCTCTATTGGTTTCTTCCGTCCTTGGGGAAGCTTGCTTTTCTAGGCAGGCCTCCTGGGCAACCAGATTGCAAATGTATTCAAAAAAATCCTTGACGCGGGCTTTCACCTAAAGGGAGGAAAAATCAGAACAAAAGCTTTGCAAAGTGATGACGGGGTAAATTTATCAAGGTGACCTCTGAAATTCATCCCCCGGCCCGGTTTCATTCCATTTCATTCTATTTAATATTGTTTATTTCATTTCATTTCATGTCATACCATTTCATCTGATATTCTATTTTATTCTATTCGGTTCATGTCATTTCATTTCATTCGCTATTCTGTTCATTTCATTTCATTCGCTATTCTATACATTCCCTTTCATATAGTATCATTTCATTTGATTTCATTTGGTATTCTATTAATTCCATTCCATTCCATTCTGTTTCATTTCATATCATATCATTTGCCATTCTGTTTACATTTATTCTTTTCCCCTTCTCCCTTTCTTTCATTTTCCCTTCCCCTTTCGCACTCTTTCTTTACTCCCTCCTTTCGTCTCTACTTCCCTTCTTTCTTTCCTCTTCCTCCGTTCTTGTTTTTCCCTACTTCCTTTTTTCTTTTCTATTTTCCATCCCCTTTCTCTCTACCTCTTCATCCTTCTCTTTTCCTTTCCTTTTTTCTTTTCTCTTATTTCATTTTTCCTTTCCTTCCTCTTATTCTTTCCCCTCTCCTACTTTTCCCTTTCTACTTTTTTTTTTTTTTTGGGGGGGGAGTTTTTATTGTGTGTATATATACACTTGTATCTCCATTTCCCCTCCTTTTTCTCCCCTTTCTTTTTCTTCCTCTCCTTTACCTTCGCTTCTCTTGC
>JANHFO010004777.1:88471-105737 GCA_032468095.1 Pareas carinatus | reverse complement strand
AACCCATCACTCAAGCTGTCAAAACACAGGAGATTGAAGGGCCACACCTAACGACCCAAGGGACTACAGCAACAGAGTCCATTGGCTAAAATCAAACACACAACCAATCAGGAGGCACTGACTCAACAAAATAGCCCAGCAACCCACACCCTCCCGACAGTATATAAGAAGAAACACTCCAGATTCTTTGTGCTTATTATATCACAAAAGCAAAATATTATTATTAGTATTTTAATAAACTGAATTATTAAAAGACTGTAAAAAAAGTTGCCAAGTTTAAAAAACACCATTCTAGAATTTCAATAAAGCACATAGGGAAATTAGATGCAAATTTATACACATGCTTAGGTCTCATCATTTTAGGTTGATATGTGTACAGCCTGATGTACTTCTTGGCCAGCCTTATAATGAAAAGATTTTTAATTATACCTCTGCCACTAAGAAGACTGTTTCTCAATGACAATGTTTAAAATACTTAAAATATTACTAGGCAAGAGCTATTAGGCAAAATGACTGGCTTAGCTCTTTTATAGTATGTGAATAGGAGACTGTGATCATTTTTCTATTAACCAAACACCTTAATTGCAGGGGCGGAAATCACTTTCAAGAATTTGAAATTATTAAGAGAATAAAATAAAAAAATAGATTTGAAAACTACCAAAATTTTTGAAAAAATACGTAGGTGTTAGAAATATGCAGAATTATGCTGCTAAAATTTCAACCCAGTTTAATTAATACGGAGACTTACTGCTTACTTTATACAGCAATAACCTAAGGTATAAACAGATGCATATAATTAATAGTAAAGAACCTTTCTACTACTACTGGAAGAAAAGGAGCCTTATCTGTGGCTTGTTAAGATAAGCGATCTATAGTATCTCCAAATGCTTCAGAGAAAGCCTGTAGGAAGAGTCAAGTACAGAATGAGAATACTGAGGGAGGGAGAAAGAGAAGGAGAAAGGAAGAAAGGACTAATGCACAGAAACAGCATTTTAAGACTGTTCCCAATCATCTCTCAGTCATAAGAGTGTGACACTTAATTCCACCGGGCTGTTAAAGATTGTCATTTGAAGGGACATGAGCCACTCCCAACAAATTTGAAGAGAAAGTAATGATGCAAAGAAAGCAGATCTATCTTCCAAGCATGAAGAAATCCTTTGTTCAAGCTATCCATATATTGGAAACTATAAAATTTAGTGAAGGAAATATAGGTTCTGATAACCCTTTCTGTGAAGCAATGTTGGTATTCCAGGTTTTTCAAAGAATTGGGATTCCAAATGTCTTATGCAGGGACAAGTCAGGGCTTTTTAGTTAGACATAAAATTAACCCACTGTAGCAAAGTGGCTTAATTTTATGTCTAACTGTAGCAAACTACACATATGAATTTCAATACCAATTTTCAGAGTTTAGAGAGCTGTTGTTTGATTTTGTTAATCATGCCTTCTGAAATGCAAATGCTCTTCTCTGCTATATTTTAAAATGCTGTCTTATGTTTTTCCTATGCAGTGCAGTAGCAATTGTATATTGGCATTTAAAATACAATTAATCACTAAGTACAGGTGTTTCTTTCCTATCCATTCCAAGTATTAATAAAGAAATGTGTGAAGATAGGAAAAGTAAACCACAACAGACGTTTTGAAGCATGGTTTGAATTTTGATCCATACCGCTAATTTTGCTGGTCATCTCTCCATTGCTAATGTCAAGATTCAGACTTAGATCTAGAATCCTTGCTTGTAAAATATTTTAAGGATTATTATGTATGTGCTGATCATAATGAAAACAACTTACAGTGAATGTTGGGATCTAGAAAATAAAGAACGTGATTAGTAAATGATGATAGGATTGAATTCAAAATCTGTTAAATATAAATATGTAGCAAAAGATCGATATGAGAGTAAGTTCTTTCACATGAAGCAACTAGAAGTTCTTTGGCTTATTAATTCTGTTCCCATGCTAGTTCTTGACAGTTAAGAATCATTGTAATATATTCTACTGTAATGTTTTATTATATTCAGTTGCCAGATTCAGTTGTCTTCTTGACATGTTCAGTGTCACCAGTATTTGTACTATTATAAGGACTCGTGCATGGTTATATTTTCTGAACCAGAGGGTTACATTAAGGGTAACAAGAATAAGCTGACATTAAACTGAATTGATTTAACTTTGAGGCAAATCATTAGAAAAGCCTTTGAACTGATTCTGGATAAAGCAGAGGTCTCCAACCTTGGTCCCTTTAAGGCTTGTGAACTTCAACTGCCAGAATTATTCGGCCAGCTATTTGGTTTAGAGCGCTGGGTCGTCCAGGTAAAACCTATCTGCCTATCAATATTTCAATAATAAAATGTGGCAGGCAATACTTTCCTAGAGGGATTATTATGTATCTTCTGATTAGGAAACAAGGAGACTAAAGACTGAATGTCTTCCAGTTGACTGGCTTCTGGAACAACCACTAAAATTCAAATGTGGCTGTGCTACTTTTCTATTTGTTATACTTCAATATTTATCAAGGGGGAAATTGCAGTCATGCATCTTTAAACTTTTACTTGGCCCTGTGCTAATGCATTACTACTTATACATAAATATATTACTTACTGACATTTTATATCAGTATATAAAATGCACAAATATAATTTGTAAGTATAACATGTAACTTAGGGACTGTTAGTAGTCCTCAACTTACAGCAGTTTGTTTAGTGACTGTTCAAAATTACAATGGCATTGAAAAAAGTTTTCTTTTTTCACATAACTGTTTTTCACACTTATGACCGCTGCAGCAGCCCCTTAGTCAAATGGTCAAACTTCAGATGTTTGGCAACTGACAAATATTTATGATGCTTGCGGAGTCCTGGAGTTATGTGATCACCTTTGGTGACCTTCTGACAAGCAAATTCAATGGAGAAGCCAGATTCACTTAACAACCATATTACTAACTTAACAACTGCAGTGGTTCACTTAACAACTGTGGCAAGAAAATTTTTAAAATGGGACGAAACACATTTAACAACTGTCTTAATTAGCAAAAGAAATGTTGGATTCAATGATGGTCATAAGTTGAGGGCTATCTGTATGAAATTTCAAGAATAAAATGCAACAGTATCCCTTCTAATTGCACTTTTTTTCCAACAATATACCCTAAAATTTTGAAAACCAATTCATCTTTCCTAAACGTTGAGAAATCAACATATATATCAATTTAGTGTATTGCACCCTGTATAGGTATTTGCCTTATATAAGTTTCTTGACTGTCCCTATGACTATTAGATACTGTGTATTCAGGAAATCTCTTGTGATATTCATAAATAGGATCTATAAATAAAATGAAAATATTAATAAGAGCTGAGACGTGGTCACATTATATTAATCAATATCATGGGTGGATAAACGGTCCCCCTTTATCCTGTCGGCTAGCTGATTAACATGATAATCTAAAAAGAAGTTCCTTCCATAATCGAACAATCACTTGCTATTTCTGCAAGTTCAGTCCTGTTGACAATCTGTTCCTATATTATTTATGTTTTTGTAATCTTCTATTTTTGTTTCTATGATAGTCACGTAGCACTTACAATATATAAAACCAATCATCCATGAGCCTTTTCTAATACCTACTCATAGTTTGCTTTTGTTTCTTCTTGCTAATTATATTAGTAATACTTGTATTTATCATGAACCTATACATAGGAATAAAAGAAGCATAGGGCAAAAACAATAGCACTATAGTGTAAGCAGTAAACTATAAAATTACAGATAGTACTCAGTTTGTAACAGTTCATTTCGTGACCATTTGAAGTTATAATGGCACTGAAATTGACTTATGACAATTTTCACACTAATGACCGTTGTTGCATCCCTGTGGTTATGCAATTTACATTCGGATGCTTGACAACTGACTTACATTTATGACAGTTGGAGTGTCCTGGTGTCATGTGATTCCCTTTTGTGAACTTCTGACAAGCAAAGTCAATGAAGAAACCAGATTCACTTCACAACTGTGTTACTAATTTAAGAACTGCAGTGATTCACTTAACAAATGCAGCGAGAAAAGTGGTAAAAGTCCAAAGTCAAAGAAATGCCGAGTCAGGGTTAAGCCAAGGTCCAGAGTCCAAGAAATGCCGAGTCGGGAATCAAGAGTTTACACCGATGTCAGAAATCCAAAGCAGAAGTCATAATCAAACAGTTGCTCGAACTAACAACTGTTTGATAGTCAGCTCTCTTAAGCCTCCGTAGAGGGTGGGGATCATCTGCCATGCCCCTGGCGACTCCCAGTAGATTGGCCTATAGTTTCTCTTTGGGCCTCCTGACATAATGTCCTGCACATTCTGGCATCTAAGAAAACAACCTCAGCTCTTTCTATTCCAGCCTCTGGTTCTATGTCAGCATCTGCTTCATCTCCCTTCTGATTGCTCGCAGCTGTCTCATCCTCCTCTAAAGAAACTGGTAAGATAGCTATGGGGGAAGGTAGACGGGCCAGGGGTGGAACAGTAAGGGAAGAGGATCCTTCACCCACCAACTCATTGTTTGAATCTTCATCTGGCAACTGTGGCCCTGAAGAGGGCTGGGGCACAACATTCTCACTTAACATTAATTTTGGGCTCAATTGTGGTCATAAGTTGAGGATTACCTGCATAATATAAAATAAACCTCTGAAGTACAATAACATCTACACATTAATAAGTAAAGAAGAGAAAGAAAAATGTTAATGGGTTCACAGTAATAAAGAAAAAGAAGGAATTATAGTGTATCTTTAATTTGGTGCTTCCCAAACATTTTTCTTTATTATTAAAAACCACTTATCAGGCAATTTTTTTCACCCACTATAAGAAAACAATACTTTAAGTCAATTTTAATGTCCCCATTGTGATTGAGAAATGGATTTTTGTGTCATTATCCAAAGAAAAACTACTTTTACCCAAGTTTGGAAAGCAGCGTAGTTTATGTGAAAATTGATTCTAAGGCTTTGAATTGTGACATAATTATTCTAATATGCAGAAAAACTAATCAGTGCTGACATGGTAATCAGATCAAATGCCCTAACTCATTAGCCATCAGTAAAGCTTTCAAATAGCTGAGAACAGCCATAACAGGATTTTTATCCAGCAATTTTTAAGAATTTATTTCACAGTTATTCAATCAAAGTAAGAATTGGAATAAAAATAGCTAGTGGTAAAATAATAAAGTTTTATAAAAGTCTGAACAGCAGTATTCTGGACACTAATCTAAGGCCAGAATAAAAAAGGCTACTACAATAGTTCAAGTACAATGCAGTCAACTCAGGAACCACTTATTTGACCATTTAATAATTAGGAACTGATAGGTCATACAAACTCTGATTAAACTAAATGTTCAGATTTTAACATTTTATTGTTAAAGCCATTGAAGACTGTCTATCATTGATTCCATTTATAAGAGAATTACTATATTTCCCTTCCTCTGATGCTATCTCACAAGTTGCAACTATGACAGATATTTTTTTCATGGCCCAGTTAATTTCAAGACACTTTTTCTTCCAAAATGAAGAAGGGTCAAATGATCAATATTCTTAACAGAGATAGGAACATATTTCACAATAGGAATTGTTATGATAGACTGGTTTTATTCTCCTTCACCTATTGCGGGAAACTGTATTATATACAGGACAGCAGAAATATTTGCCTTTGCTCATTCGACTTTAATATGATGTATTTGCATCTGAAAAAATATTTCTGTATATTTTTTTTGTTCTCAGTCATACACTTCTTTGCAAATCACCATCAATCTTCCTAAATGCCATCACTCATTTCAATTAAAATCCAAATCAAACATTCTTTAAATCTTTTATATTTATTTCAATTAATCCACAAAAATATGCAAATAGAAGAAATTAGAAGTTCATCACCTTCCGGACATCTTCCATTTGAAGTCTCTTTAAACATTCCTTTGTCGTTTCACTCCCTTGTAGATTTCAGTTGCCTTTTTAAAAACTTTTTTTCTGGAATAATTTATCAATTTTTCTTTCTCAATCAGGCCAATAATTTTTTGTTTTATAGAGTATAGTTGTGAGCTTTGCTTATCCTCACCAGATCAGATGTTTTCAATCCTTTTGCTTCCATCGATGTTAGTTTCGTACTGTTCCAGGCCTCTCCCTAGTGGAAACCGCTTTCACGGATGCCCTTTTCTCCCAATGGAGAAAAAGAGTTGTGTGGGTTAAGCCCCTTCCACAGCCTCCCTCTTCAGCTGCCCCTCCAGGGCAGACTTGGGCAATCATGTATCCCCAAAATGGAGAAAAGGACTCCGGTAGCCAGAGCACTGGCATCCTCATCCTCATCGGGAGAAACAGGAACTCGAAGTCATTTCTGTGAATGGTTCTGATTAGCATTATCTTCTTCACAGATATTTGATGCCCTGCCAACATTATTGTAAATCATTATAAAGAAGCTAAAGTCATGCATAAAAAAAGTATCTGTTTTCTTGCTACCAATTCCGAACCGCTTAGAGAGTACTGTAAAGCACTGTTAAGCGATATATAAGTCTAAATAATAATAATAAAAATTATAATATTCAGTTTGATACAAGAGAATTTACTTTTTTAAGATTGTTTTTTTTCTATAGAAGAGGGGGGAAAACACATCATGATTTCATGCAATGTAATAAAAATAATTTCCCTCATAATTCACACTCAAAATTTTAGAGGTCTTTGGGTATTGTTGTGTATCACATATTGCAAGCAATAGCATGAAACAATTCAGGAGTCACTGTCCCCAACCCTAATTCTCCTTGAAGTCTCTTGCTTACAATCATATTTTTAGCACAAATACTATAGGAAATACACGGATACCTCCATGAATTCACCAGGAATTAAACTTGACTCGAAGATGACATGATTTTCTTATGGATTGAAATAGACCTTCTAAAAAATTCTAAAGAAATTGGCAGCATTTTGACAAAGAATTTCCTGTATTTTAGCATGCAGATTTCAATCCTTTCCCAAATATTTTGATATCCAAAGAATAACATACACATTTAGTAATTGAATTATTTTCCCATAATTTTCTGAATTACTTAAGTATTAGAAAAATCATAAGATTTTCAAACACTCAAGAAAATATTATAATTATGGGGTATAATTAGTTTAAAATACTATGCACAAGACTAATCCTATGTTGATTTATTCAATAGAAATCCTTCTGCGTTCAGTGCCTTTAGCCTTTGGCTGAGAGAACTGCAGATCAGAGACAAAAAGAGTAGGATGGCACTATATAGAGATCCCCCCCCCATTTTGTCTGATTCTCGGAGACCGCCTGTTTGAGTCCCTGCATTTTTCTTGACAAGGTTTTTCAGAGGCGGTTTGCAATTGCCTCCTTTGTAGAGCTGTGAGAAAGTGGCTGCCCAAGATGACTCAGCTTTGTTTATGCCCAAGACATCTCCCAGTCTCCCAGTATCTAGTCTGATGACTTAACCACCAAACCAAACTGCATATTTCCCCAAAGTGTTTTTCACACTGACTCATTTTAGAAAGCAAATAAGATAGTTTGTTTAATTTGTAAATGAATGATTTGCCAAATATAGAATTAAAAAGTGAGGCAAAGAAATGTAACTTTCTACATGCATAAAATTTCTTAGAGTATTTTCCTTAGAACATTTTTTCACAATCCATTTAGTGTAATTTGCAAGTGACAGTGTGTCCTTTTAGCTTTTAGGGATGTCATTCTTGCCCAGTTATATTCACTGTCATGTGACTGCTGAAGCAAAAGAAAGCTGCTTTAACAAATAGCAGAGAGCTGTGAACAGTTTATTTTTTCATAATTTTTGAAGCCTCTTCATATTCTTGTACAGTATTTATATTCTACTGGCTCTGCTTTAGTAGCTTACATCACTCATGTGGCTCTCTGAAGAAATAAGTTTTTTTTTAACTTTCTGTAAACAAAGGATAAGGTTTTTTTCATCAGTAGTGAATTTCATTTTAGAAATTAAAATATCCAATTAAGAAACCTCTTAAATAAGCTGATCAAGATGCCGTTAGTACCACAATATTATGTCCCTGCTGGAAAGTGGGTTTCTTTTCTTTCTAAAGAAATACTTCATTTCCCTGTAGAAGAAGAGGGAGAAAGAAAGGAATAATATTTTTTTCCTTCTGTGGAAGCACATATGTTCGGTTTTTGTAGTACTGTTTTAGTTTTTTATGGCATAAACAGCCAAGAGTCATTAGGAGTTTGGGATGTTTTAAATTGGTGTATAAATAAATGAATAAAACTGATCCCTGTGGAATTCCACAAGCAACTGGCTACAGGCCAAACTTGGCTGTCCCACTGCCATTGACTAAAACTGCTCATTTAGTTAGAAACAAAACCCAAATAACATAGTGATCTTAGTGCCTGGCAATTCAGAAGAACATTATGCTCATGGGCTAAAACTGTACCTAAGCTTCCAATTACTGAAATAATTCTCCCTTTAAATGAGAAGACATAAATATTGTATTAATCTTCATTCCAATTTTCTTTTTTGAAGTAACCATTTATACTAAGTCTTTAACTGGTGCTTAATTCTTAAATCATTTCACGTATGTGATTCTACGAGGGCAATTCGAAAAACAACATCCGTTGGCTATCAACGACAGAAACTCGCAGATACAGAACTTTTATTTTACACATTAGCGAACCACAACATTACGTTATTTTTTGACATAATCACCATTCATATTAAGGCACTTGTCATAATGTCTTACAAGGTTTGAAATTCCTTCTACAAAGAAATCTCCCTCCTGGGAATGAATCCAGAAGAGGTGGGAGTTGCTCGGCGCCAGAGCTGGGCTATAGGATGATCAAAAACATCCCATTGGAACTACTCCAGAAGTTCTTGGGTGCATCCAGCAGTGTGCAGGCAAGCATTATCGTTAACCAACACCACACTGGAAGTCAGCATGCCCCAGCACTAGCGTTGTACTACTGCAATGATCACAATTTGCTTCATGATGCTTTTACAGGGTGGCTTCATTCCCAGGAGGGAGATTCTTCCTTCTCTTTCGGGTATTAACTTTTTTAGAATTTCTTTTAATCAGGTAACATAGTCTTTTGGTGTATGATTTTAAACTCACCAAACTGGATAAATGTTGATTGAAGGTTTTTTTGCTCCTTGCTACCAAGCCGCTTCAATTTTTGCTTCTGGCTCATCTGCGGCTAAATGCTGCAAGCCCGCAGCACAGCTAGGCAGACCTTTTGAGATTTTTTTGCCCAGTCCCAGGGCAGTTGCCACCTCCCCCAGGACTGCGGAACATCCTCCCTTCATTGCCTCTCCAGGGCTGAAGACTAAAACATGCCAAGAACATTTGCAAGAACTGGTCATGGCTAGTTTACTGAAGAGAAGGACTAGAGATGACATGATAGCAGTGTTATCAATATTTGAGGGGATGCCACAAAGAAGAGAGGGTCAGTTTTTCAAAGCACCTGAAAGCCGGACAAGGAACAATGAATGTAAACTGATCAAAGAGAGATTCTACCTAGAAATAAGAAGAAATTTCCTGACAGTTAGAACAATCAACCAGTGGAACAGAGGTTGTCTTCGGAAATTGTGAGTGCTTCATCACTGGAAGCTTTCAAAAAGAGACTAGACAGCCACTTGTCGAAAAGGGTATAGGGTCTCCTGCTTGATCAGGGGGTTGGACTAGATGACCTTCAAGGCCCCTTCCAACTCTTGTTATTCCCTAGAAAGCTTATTTCCTGCTAGTTATCTTTCTAGTTTATCTTTTTTTTCTGGAAAGAGCAATATCATTTTAATCAATGGGCTACTACTAACTACCATTTTAATTTTATAAAAGTGCTGAAGATTAGTTCTTTGCTCTGCACCATGCTAGCTTTTTAATTTGAAAATACAAGTCCTTTAAACATAAAAATCTTGGATAGAGCAGAAAGGTATTAGCAAGCATAATGCTTACAATCATAATTTCTGGTTCTGTAATTTTATATTCTCAGTGGGTATGTGTAACACATGTATGTTTCAAACATGAAAAAAATGTACATAGACTTACATTATTATAATTCCTAAAGAAGGAAGCATAAAAAGAAAAAATTCCAAAAATAACTTATTTTGTACAAGATTTTGAAAATATTTTTCTATAGGACTTTTACGGAATATTTTATCAGAATGCTATAATTTTTTAGCAAATACCTGTGCTAATTTTAGATTAAATAATTTGCAAGTCCAGATGTGTACTCCTATAGAGATTAACTTTCAGTTTTCTCCTTCCTCCCCATTCCCAGAATGCAAGAACCAGATACAATGCTGTATAGTAGTCTGTCTGACTGGGTGCACAAAACACAAGCCCACTTTAGCAGCTGAAATTGTGGTAATAAAAGATTGATAATTCTCTTCATTTGACTTCTGAGTTATTAACATCCTTACAATGTTTGCCACATTTCTGTAAAGTTCTTTTCCTGCTATGTTCTTTCTAATTATCTTAACATTTGTTTTGTAAGGAAAACCCAGTTTCCTCGATGAAATTTGGTCTTGTGTAGTTTTATTATCTAGCTGTAATTGTTACCTGATAAATCACATCACTGGAACATTTACATGCAATGTAATTAATTGATTTATATAGGATGTTAATTTGATTTAACCGTTTGAAGTAAAGGAGCTAAATATTATGTAATCTTTAAATTGCTTACAGTCAGACCAAACTCATTAAATGTCTAGGAATCTATTGCTTATAGAAAACAGACTCAGATTGACTCTTCCAAGTATTGTTTATAATTTTCTATGGGGAATGACTTATCTACCATCTGAAACAATTATCTGCAAATGTATAAGGATATCATATTAAAACTTGAAAAAACATACTATTGAAAAAAGAAAAAAATATCTGGAGCAGTTCAAATTCTAGGTTCTTCAAAGGTAGCTTTATTAATCTTGGAAGAATTGCATCTCAAAGAATAAAAAAATTCAGTCTTTGAAATGTTTAATCAATGTTTTAAAATGACTACATTTACTTGCATCTTCTTGGCATTTAACTACAGCTACCATCATAGTCATTCTTGAAAGACCTAAGATCAAGAATTCTCAGATATATAGCTATGTATGTTGCAAAGCTCAAATATCTCTTTCTGGAGCATCTTCAAGGACAGAGATTGACAACTTTCTTTGTTTTCAAGTACTGAACTGAACATAGAGGCTAGTAGAGTCCATGGCATTCAATTTGATGTAGAATAGATGAATATGTAACATGAAAGCAGGCATAAATATGATTTATTTATTTTTTGAGAATTTTACTTTTCTTAATTTAAGTATGTGAATCAATACTTGGGCTTAATGTTACAGTTTTAATGCATTTCCTGCTTTAAAATAGCAGGAAACACCAGCTTAGATATTAGAATTAGAGTTGAATAGGTTTCAGGATTCCAAAAAGAGATTTGTGACTATATGCATCACAGCAATAATTTACTCACTCTTATTTTAGATCAGTAATATGTTGTCAAAATTGGAACTGCTGTCTTGCAATCAAACCATCCATTTGATCTTCCTAGAGAAAAATGACTATTAAAAGTATTTGAATAACCATAGTCTCTTTATGCTTAGCTTTGGATTTTTTGGTCCTACTTAGTTCTTGGCTCTTCTCTGACAACAATGACATGATTGTCTTCAGATACACTACTGAAGATGGGCTAATTTGAATAGGAAAGAAAGCTTGGAAACATTTGCTCCATATTTTCATTCTTTAGGTACCTTGTTCCTTCCTTTCTTTAAACTGGTGTTCAGGAAGGAATCTGAAGAGACATTATGTACATATTCAGTTAAAGTCAAGTAGGTATGTTTAAAAATACTAATGAATCAGGGTCACAATTGAGCTCTGCACTTGTAGTTGAACAAATGTACATTGAACACCTCTTTATTCCTTCCCATTGTATATAAGAACTTTGTGGAAGGGAAATGGAAAATTAATGTTGGCAAATCATGTACAGTATGTATAACTTCATCATCCTACTCTGCTTAGTCACAATACATTTAATAAAATACATAAGGATTTTTCTGATAAAGAGAAAATTTGAAGTTCTAGTTGAGAATAAGAACTGCTTGCACACATCATCTTAATGCTTCCACATTAAGTTGCTACATGCTGAGAAATCTTAAAGTTAAGTATCCCGCCTGATTAAAAATATTCCTCTGTCTCTGTATACTTGCTGTGAATTATATCTAACATTTTGTTGGTATTGTTTCTGCTATTACTCTCCTTTAATTCTTTCCTTATATTGTTTTAGGTTACCTTTAATATTTTATTTAAATTTCTATTGTGAAATTTTATCTGATAGGCACTATAGAAAACATTTAACTAAATGTCGCTTTTTAGCAACAACTCTGAAAGGAATAGTGCTGTTTGCTATCTTTGACTAAAATAGTATTTAGCAACTTTATATTGAAATATGAATTTTCCTGAGAAAAAATACAAAATCTGAGGCTTAATCAGACTGCAGTCCTGCAATTCTGGCAGAATTCCTGACATTCAGCAAGGGGAATGAGCTGGAGTAGATTTGGTTTTAACATACTCAATGCAAAGATTCGATATAATTGTTTTAGCTAATTCTTTGGGTTTTAGGGAACAATCAGATCAGAATAAATTTTGCAAGGCCACAGTCCCCTCTTTCCCCCTTCCATTTTTATTTTTTCTTGAGTAGTAAAAATAGATTTAAAAACATTCCAATAAAATGATTATAGTATATATTCAAAACAAACCTTTTAAAAGTTTGTTGCATGTTCAGATAGGAATGACTGCTTATCCGATTGTAACAGTTTCTTCAGAGTTCAGATAACAAAGGGATATTTTTTAGGTTTTCTATTAAATCTCAGCATTTCCAACTTTCCAAAAGATGTTTGTTTTCTACTTCTTCACTTTGATGACAATATTTGAGTCTTCTGCCATTAAGCCTAGTCTCCCCTCTCACAAAAGGGGAGCTGGAAGTAAACTGTAAAGCAAAGTACAGTAAATACTTTGTCAGCTTTTTGTGAGCTTTTTGTGAGCTTAGAATAAATAAACTAATTGATTTTCTTAATAGCAGATGCTGTAATTCATGCCAATTGCATTAAAAGTTGGATTCATTCGTTTTGTTTTTTAAAGAAACTTCCCCAAGGTTTAAAGAAATCAAAGCCCACAAATTATCCCAATTATTAATATACAGTCCAAAACTGCTTTTATACTCCCATATATTGAACAAATCTATTGGACATCTTTAAATATGTTCCCAAAAATTACTTTAGGAAGCTTCAGCATAATTCTGCCCTGCGCTTCTCAGATAATGCCCCAAATCCTCTATCATATAGAAATAAATTATATGTGCCCCGTTCCGATATGAGTGTCCTATCCGAAGAGCTACTTTTATGTATTAAGTACCTGAATTTACCTGTACTCTGACAAAACCTCCGTAAGCTGGCACGGCCAAAATTGTAATGGATTTATATGACAAGCTAACTTCACCCAGAAATGTGTACCTAAAATAACAGAACAACCAAGTTTGAGGTGAGGAGAAGTCCCCAGGCCTAAAAGCTGGCTGGATGACTGTGTGCCAGGAACAAGTATTAGGTATGTTTGAATCTTGAATTATTTATACAAGTAATATGTGATATTACTTGTATAAATGTGATGTGATAAAAAATCTAAATAGCAGCAGAAGTATTGTTAGCTACAAGAGCTAATAAGTAGAAGTCATGCAGAAAGCAAGTGCATTTAGAACCTCTCAGATAACTATGTTGGAGGATTCTATATGCTTCAGGAATTATTCAGAGGAATAGTATAAGTTGATAGAGCTGCCATGAATACTTCTTCCCCTCTGTAGGAGCTTAAAGAGATCCCATAATGTTCCTGCTAGGACATGTAGATCTAGCAAGAGCTGTTAAGTAATACGAATTTGATTCAGGAATAAAGGAGTTAAATAGTTGAATCATTACAAAATTACAAAAATATATGTTTAAGTCCTAGGTTAGAAAACTTGAGAAAGTTTGAGAACAAAACTCAAAATTACTTTCCTTGTTATTGCTATTGTTATACACATTGTTTTATGTGTAAGTTGAAGTAAGAGATGACAGGTTTTCAATTTCTGTTATATTAACTGCATTTCATGACTCCTAGTAACTCCTATTTTTTGACCCTGTCTACTTGAAGGGCTGACAAGGGCCTACCTTTTACGCTGAGTCCCAACCCACTAGTACTTAACTTTATATGAAGTTGAGACTATCTTTATGAGAGATCGTATCATTATGTAAACAGTAGGAACTTCAACTCAGATTGATGACATCTGTGTGTGTTGAGTAGTTCTCATAAGCACTCTAGGGCCAGAGTCAACTTGCAAATCTCTATGTCTTAAATCATCTTCTTTAAAGGATCCCTATTAGATATCATGTTACTTCAGCACATACATTGTTCCTTTTGCTTTCTCTATAAAGCAGGACCACAGGATATACACACCATGTAAGTGGGAGCTCTGCCCTCTTCAATCTTCTTATCTTTAATGGAAACAGATGCTGCTCTTGTGCAGCCTGTTTTTGCATTTGTGAAGGCAGATGGATTAAAGAGGTAATGTATATTCATGTTTCAGTTTTCTATTGTAGACAAAATCAAACAATAAACTACTTGCCTTACGGAGGTCTGACCATATATATATATATTGACAAAAAGACTTTAGATGGAGAATAGCATTTGGAGGATATTTTTTCATTTGCAAATTGGTTTTATAATGGAGTGGAAAGTTAAAGGATGGTTTTATAAGAGGATTTGAAAAGTTGGCAGCATATCATAAATGAAAACAGCAATCCAATAGTTTTTCCTTTATTGATGCTAGTCATAAATCATAATTTGAAATTAAGATTTGCTTTTCTGCAGATTCCCGGCTTGCTTGGCAGCAACATGTTAAACGTATCGTCATTTGTAACATGACATGAAGTGTTCGGGCTTCCAGATTTGATTAGCCTCTTCTGCCAACAAGCCAGGTGAATAACATTTTCAATGTTCTGCTTTTTATGAAACAAAAATTATTTTGCAAATTTGTTTTAACAATCATGGCAAGGTAACATTATACAATCAATTATAAATTATTGTCTTTAACACCTTGCCTTCTTCTTTACTTCTTTCTCTTGGTCTTCTTTCTTTTTCTTCTTTTTCTTTTCTTCTGCTCCTCTTCTTCCTTTCTCTTGTCTTACTTTATCATTTTTATCTTACCGCCAGTCACATTTTCCTTTTTAATTTTTAATTCTACATACATTTGTCCAGATAATCTGATTTTCCTATTTTTTATTATCTTTTAACATTCTATTCCAACTTACTTATCACATATCTACTTATCTACCATATTTCATCAATTTTTGTTTATGCTAATCATTTACATATAACTATAAATTCCTAAATTTCCCCATATTATTGAGACCAATAACTCTCCTTCTTGTAAAATTTCTATTTGATAATGTTATTGAAAACAAAGATATAAGATTTCCATAAATGGTTTCGGATCTCAAATATGAATGACCTCTTAATCCCTTAATCCTTTCTTTTCTTCTCTTCCTCTCCTCATCTTTCTGACTTTCTAAGTCTCTATCTCTTTTTTTCTATTTCCATCTACTCTTTCATCTCCACATTGCCATTCCTTTCTCAGCTACATACTTCTTTCTTTAACCTTATTTTCTTCTCACACCTTTTACCCCTCTTTTACTTTTCTTTTACTTTCCTTCCCTCCCTTTCTTTTCTACTCCTATTTCTCAACTTTTCTTTTACTTTTACTCCCCTCCTTTGTTCCATATTTGAGTCAGTCCTCACAAACATACCAATTAATTCCAATCATTTACATGTCACCTAGAATTTATTCATATATTCTTAGCTTTTATTTAACATTGTTCATCATTTATAATTTTTCCCATCATATCCCAACTCCATAATTTAACTTTATATAGCTTTGGCTCTAAAACTATTTCATTCAATATTGACATATTAAATTTTTATAATTGGTTTCAGATCTCAAATATGTAACTTCTCTTATTTACCTCTCTTTTCCCTCTATCTTTCTCCTTTCCCTTTCACCTTTCTCTTTCTCAAACCTTCTCACTTTCTCTATTTCTTTCTCTCTTTTCTTCCTTTTCTTTTCACTTTCCACATCTTCCTAACTTCTCTTCCCAAACTCCATCTTCTCTTTCTTGTACCAGTTCCTCTTTCCCCCTTTTCTCCCTTTCAACTGCCTACTAACTTTCGATCCCATTTTCTTTCCTCTTCACATATTCACCTCTTCTTCTTGTCTCCCCTCTATTTTTCAATTTCCTTTCTCTCTCACTCTTCTTTCTCAACATTCCTTTCCCCTTTCTATCTTCTCCTGCCCTATTTATTTTCATATTTGAGTCCGTCCCCAATAATAAATTAGATAATTATTTTTCAATTTACATACTTCATTCCTTATGTCAACCATTTTTTACTTATTTTACCTTTTTGATACTATGTTACATTTCATCGCATCAATTCTCCCTTCTTGATTTCCCATTAAATTCTCTTCCCAATTCTTATCTTATTGTTTATTGCTATTTGGTCTCGTTTGGTTCTTTTTTCTATTGGGGATTTAAAAATTTATTCTTATTAATATAGAAACTATTATTATTATGGAATTACATGTATACAAATATTTCTCTTTTCCAACACCCTCACCAAGATTAATAATCATCAACCACAATTTATTCTTCGTCCAACACCCTTTCTTTTTTTACAATCTTATTTATTTTTTCATTAAAAGTTTATTCATACTCATTTAAGTCTCTTTAAATCATAGCCAAATCTCATGCCAACCTTGTTTTCAAAATGGTTCATTTACTCTCTTCATTCTACCCTATCCCTTTCTTAGAAAATAAACCTCTGACATACACTTCTATTTTTTACAAATTTCCTATTTCCCCCTTCTCCTTTCAAATTAGATTATTTTAAATATTATTTATTTGAGAAATTATTTTATTGCTCTCCTTTTAATTCAGGCTCTATTTAATATTTTAAAATATGTTTTTAGTGTTTATGTTGTCTGTACTTTTACATGCCTGTAAGCCGCCTGAGTCCTTTGGGAGAAGGGCAGGATACAAATAAAATTATAGTAGTTGTTGTTGTTGTTGTTATTGTTGTTGTTATTATTATTATTATTATTATTATTATTGTTGTTGTTGTTGTTGTTGTTATTGTTGTTGTTATTATTATTATTATTATTTTCTGGTGACCACAGCTGCCTGATGTTAAGCTGGAGTTGGCCTTCTCCAATTATCGAGCTCTTTCCAAGAGCCTAGGATGACTGGAG
>JANHFO010004777.1:69497-88371 GCA_032468095.1 Pareas carinatus | reverse complement strand
AGAAACCTTCTCACTTTCTCTATTTCTTTCTCTCTTTTTTCCTTTTCTTTTCACTTTCCACATCCTCTTAACTTCTCTTCCCAACCTCCATCTACTCTTTCTTTTCCATTTACCAGTTTCTCTTTTCCCCTTTTCTCCCTTTCAACTGCCTACTAATTTTCTATCCCATTTTCTTTCCTCTTCATATCTTCACCTCTTCTTCTTGTCTCCCCTCTATTTTTTAATTTTCTTTCTCTCACACTCTTCTTTCCCAACTTTCTTTTCCCTTTTCTATCTTCCCCAGCCCTATTTATTTTCATATTTGAGTCCGTCCCCAATAATAAATTAGATAATTATTTTTCAATGTTCTGCTTTGAAATATAGTGGTATGGTGTAGTCTGCCTAGTATCTTCATTTTATGGTCTTAAAAGATACTGTCCAAGGAATGTTTTCTGAGCTAGAAGAAGTCAGAAAAATAGAATGATATAAACTTTTCAAAAAGGAAGAATAAATGTTCTCTTAGCTGGTTCCAAGAAGAATTTAATATTTTTTATTAAGATAGGTAGGAACCATGACACCTTGAGTTCTAGTTACACTTTAGGGTCAAAGTCAACTGGGTTACCTTGGGCCAGTCATTCTCTGTCCATCCTAGGAAATAAACAATGGCAAACCACTTCTAAAATATTTCCAAGAAAATGCAGGTACTTGTTCAGATAATCACCAGGAATTAATACTGACTCTAAAGTATCTTTTTCCAAAAGGCAAGTGGACTTTCTTGCTTTTTTGGATAAGAAGCGAAACCTTTTAAAAGAAAAAACCAAGAAAGTCCAGTTGCCTTTTGGGAAAAGTACAACCATCACCTGGATGATTTAAAATCTACATAGCCACTCTAAAGCATCAAAGGGAAAGAAAAAAGAGATGTTATAGAGTACTGAATCTTGTTCAAACCTTTGCACTTGCCATACTATTTTTTTATCTAAAATAACTGCACATAAATATGAATTGTACATCTGAATTTAGAAAAAGATGTTACATTTAACTTTAACAGGCAAATGTATCAACTTCTATGCACAAGTGGTTTGCTGAAATTCAATTTGATTGGGATGCCTAAATTTTGTGTGCAACTGTATCTGTAACTATTAAAGTTTTGATCAGCATTAATGTGACATTCTTGTATAAGCAACTATAGGGAAGAAAATCAGAGATTACATGGTGGAATTAGCTTTCAATGAGTTTTAAAAATTAAGAAAGTTTCCAAGTAGGTTATGAATAGATTGAGTAAGTTTATAGATCGGTAATCGAAAATAAATAGGTCCATTGACATTATCTTATGAAGTACTATCTTCTTGGATTTCAAGATCATGATTTTTTACCTCACAAAGAATGTTTTAGATGTATGTTATCAGAATTCCAAATACAGGGGTTTCATTCAGGGATAGAATGGCTTACTTAGTTGGCCCACATGTATTGTTTATTTTTCACTTTTGTTCACCATCTGTCCTAGCGAGAACTGATGGCTGCCATCTGAAGACTGCCTCCCTGAAGCGTAGCATTGATTAGGTGCTGCTATATTCTTTTTAGGGAAAAAGCCTTCACACACAACAAAAAACAATGGGGAATCTTTGTGTTGTGCACACGTCCAATTCCCTCAGGTTTCTTTATATATTCACCCTGACTTGCAGTCTTTTTGTGTTCCTAATCCCCAGATGGTTGTCTGCAGCCACATACTTTTTTATATTCAAACTGTGTAAGAGACTATTCCCTATTTTGGGGACTTTTATACTAATTGGTCACTTATAGGATTTAAAACTAGATAAGCAAATTGCCTCAATTTTTTCTATTTGTGAAAATATTCATCGAGTGAAAGGTGAAAAAATTATGTCAAAGGCTAGTTAAATAAAATTCATTAAATTGAATACAGTGTGATACAACATTAAATTAAATGCCCTTTAATAAAATACATGAACAAAAACATTGAAATATGGCAATTGAGCATGGCAAAACTGAACAAACTAACCAATCATTTTTGCTATTTGAATGTGTATGTTTTCTTTGTGTCTTTTTAACTGAAAATACATTTGATAAGAGGTCATGGATAATTCAATGAATGCAGGTCAAAAATCTGAAATCTTGACTATCTAATCTAACTTTAAAATATAAATGGAAACTATGAATTAAATTAGAAATTCATGGGAAAAAAAGAAAAACAGCATGCTCTTTCATATAATTTGATATTAAGACTAAGATCTAGTCTAATTCTAGTGAACAATAAAATGTCTAGCTACCACTCAAATTATTAGAGTGCAAAATGTAGAGATGAGTGCTCTTACTCTAAATTTATACTAAAGTGCAGTGCACATTTTCAAATGAGTTATTATATTCAGCTTAATGGCATTATTTGTATAATGCTTTCAAATTATTATAAACTATTATGTGCTATTCTACTAAAAAACTATTAAAAAGTGAGACCACTTTTAGTTTTTGAATCTATTAGAGACCTTCATTCCACCAGATATTTTTCTTGTCTTAGCTTTATAGCTAATATTATTTTACAGCATTTTATGGATGTTACTGAATATATTGACTTTAAATCATGGATTCTCGACTGCCAGTCCACAGTTATTGGTCTGAGATCTGTTGGGAGCCAGTCTTTGCAAGCAAGTGAAGCTTCAGCTGCACAATGAACAGGATATAGGTTGCACATGGGACTATTCCTCCCACCCCCGTCATGACCAGTCAATGGAAAAATTGTTTTCCCCAAAACCAGTCTCTGGTATCAAAAAGGTTGAGGGCTACTGGTTTAAGTCATCTTCTACTTTAATGATATTTTGAGCATTAAAGTATTAAAAATAATTGTTATTATTACATTGTATACTGCAATGGAAGTTTATACTACACCTGACTTCTACAAAATTAAAGTTTAAATCACTAAATAAATATAGAGCATGATTCATATAAGGAGCAATGCCTTCGTTTTGATGTTAAGTGTTACAAACTCGGAATGTCATAACATGGAGTGTTGAATTGTAACTAACACAAATGTTGCTGCTTATGTCACATAGAACATTGGCTGCAGTATATTAGCATTCTAATAAAAGAAATACTATATCTGGTATTTATGGACTAGCTAGTGTGATGGAGGAATAACTGTTATAAAGGAAAATTGTCTAATTGCCTGTTTCTTTACAACAAACAATTAGAAACACTGAATTTGAAATTCTGTTTTTATTTGGTAAAATGAAGGAACTTTAAACATAGAATTCATTCCAACATATTACCACATGTGAAGATACATCTTTCATGAATAATTGGGTAAAATTTGTGACTGAATATTGACCTCTGTGTTTAAAAATATTTGCTTTCATTCGATGCCATTATTGTCCATTGCATTATCAATAACAGTCCATTTCTGGATAGAAATTCCAGAAAGAGGAGTCATTCGCTTAAAAGGCTCAATGGCTGAAAACTGTAACTTGATTATAGGAAATGGACAAATCCATAAGAGCCCAAGTAGTCCCTTGGTCCCAGACAGTGAAGGTTCACTTTAAACTGGGCATAAAATGAACAGAAAACAGTGCCAAGTTTCAAAATTGATATAATCAAGCAGCCAATCAGCTGCAAGCATTCTGATGGTTTAATTTTTGCACTACTTGAAGTTTTCAGAATGTTTTTAAGGAGTAGATTAACTTACACATTATATCAGTCTTCTCTGGACTTGCAATTGGTAATAAAAAGCATTCCTAGCTACTAAAATCAGCAAATTCCTGTAGCCATGAATTCCGGAAATTACAGCACTTTCCTTTTTCTCTGTACCTCTGGAGCAGCATAGGAATCAGTAATAACACAGTTATTGCATATTATTCACTATACTCTATTACTTTATAGCATCAGGAGTGTACCTCTGAAACTCAGCTCTCCAGATATTAATACTTTACTCAGGGACTTGTTACTGAGCAATAGTCTCGCAGATGCAACTAAGATTTTGCAGACAAAAATTAAACATAGGAAGTCTTCCTCAGTAGTACAGAAAATGATCGCATAAATCTATGCCATGAGGTTATTAAGGGGTTTTTCTGCCCTTTGTGTAGACATTCTCAAAACAGGCTTGAAATGTCTAGCATCTCATATATATTGACATAATGACATTTTCTGGCTTGAACGTGCTGGTTCCTATCTCACAAGCTTCATTTCTTACAAACACATAAGAACAAGGCTGGAAAACATTGTGTGCAAAGTCAAGTATAAGGAATTGAAATTATGAAGTTAAGATCTTCCTTTACTGTTTTTGTCAGCTTTTGTAGATAATGATGTGCTATCTTGAGATTCAGATGAGGGCTTCTCATTATTTACTTATTTAAATTAGCAGACTTTAATGTAGGCACTAAGTAGTATTTCCAAATAAAATTTACTTGGAAAAAAATCACCCGTATAAGCATCTGTTATTATCTATTAATAATGTACTGATATGGTACCAGAGCTTTCTCACCTCAAGCTTAGGAAGTTATCTAACTAGGGAGAAGATTTCACCTGTGTAGCCTGAGAAAGGGCTTAAACTACCTTTGTGCTTCCTTTTTCCCTTGTGGCAAGAAGGAGTATTGGAATGGCTCTTGCACTCATATAAAAAGAAAACCAAGAAAAATGAAAGGAAGGCAGGTATGAATAGAAAGATTGCAAATTGAAACTATGAGTGAACCCTCATCAGCATATAGGAGTGCCATTGATAGCAAGGTCAAAGTCGATCATCCCTCTCTTCCATCCAGGGCAGAAAGCCTCCCCAAACACTGTTTCTTTAGAAACACTGATGGAAACTTTACATTATATCAGCAAGTTTACAGTAAGTTATGCAAAATATTTATTTTAGCTTCTGTAAAAAAAATATAACAAGTAAAAAATGCTACAACTGCTGGACTTTAAGGCAGTAGCCCCCACAACCTTTTGGGCACCAGGGACCAGTTCCCTGAAAAAAGGTTTTTTTTCCGTGGACCGGTGGGGTCATGGTTTTGCATGCTGCCTGCATCTTGTGAACGGGGTTTGGCCTGTTTGCGTGGCCTGATTGCTGGCATGCTGTGTCCCGGTGCCGGTTCATGAACTGGGAGTTGGGGACCCATACTTTAAGGGACTTAAGGACCTAAAGGTCCAGCAAATTTCCTTAAGGTACAGATCTGGTCTATGCCCGGTCGGGAGACTGACTGAGATGACTATGAACACTGCCTTGACTGAGGCACTGGTTTTCACTACTGTAGTAGTGACAGTATTGCAGGCTAACTCTGTTCACAGCCAGAAGTTCGATCCTGACTGGCTCAAGGTTGATTCAGCCTTCCATCCTGTTGAGGTCAATAAAATGAGGACCCAGATTGTTGGGGGCAATATGCTGACTCTATAAACTGTTCAGAGAGTGCTGTAAAACAGCGAACCCCAACCTTTTGGGCACCAGGGACTGGTTCCATGGAGAAAGGTTTTTCGGCAGACTGGAGAGGATGTGGTTTTGTGTGCTGCCTGTCTCCTGCGGGTGGGGCTTGGCTTGTTTGCACGGCCCAGTTGTTGCTGGCATGACATGGACCAGAAGTTGAAGACCCCTGCTGTAATGCACTATGGGATGGTGTATAAGTCTAAGGGCTATTGCTTGAATCTTGAAGAAATATTGGGTAGAAGTATAATAAATAGCTGATTCCACTAGAATTGGTTGTTTTCTCATTCAACTCTTTCTTTTGGTTTGTTTATATTTTCAGATTAAAGATTCTGTTGCTTTGTCATAGAATCTACTTAAAACATATTCTACCTTTTAGGAAAATAACAACAATGTACTTTTTGTTGCTGTTCTTTATTGATTGCCTTGTTTTGTATAAAAGCATAGCAAGTGTCATGGCCATTCTCTTCCATTGGAATCATGAATATGGTATGAAATCTGGCAGACTACTCACATCCTGAGTTATATGAACTTGTGGAAGGGAACTGTGTTTGCTGGTCTCACACTTGAAACAGAGAGTCTCCTTTGAATGCTATTCCAAATATGTAGGTACTATTCTGGCTTCCATACGTTCGGTAATAGGTAGTGTATAAGGATACAAGCTTGTTTTATATTACTGCGCAGATGGAATCTTGAACACAGGCTGATCTCCTTAGCTTGCTTTGAGTATAGTTCAGGATCTATTTATTAAGTCTGCAGGATAGAGTATATGTGTAGACTGGGGCAGTTTTGCTAGTGGTCATTGTAGTAAAATATCGATGGATCCAAATATCCATATCCATCTATGATAGCCAAACAATTAGGAAACCGGTAGTGTATTTTTTCAAATTAATTTTAGTAAAGGAATAAGGTTTTTTTTAAAAAAATAAAAAGCTATCAGCTAATGCCTTTACTAACATTTGTTACTTTAAAAAACACTACGAGATTTCTTCTGATTTTTTAGTACAGTAGATAATTAGATTGGCCTCTATCAAAAGAAATATGCAGGGTATATGTGAAATGCACACAGAATAGTGCTATATTTTTCCATTAGGATTTCTAATGTTATTTTCCCAATTATGTTTCAAGTACATAAAGAACATTTTCCTACTGATATATATGAGTAGATAGCCTAAATATTCTGGGGCAATAAATAAAAATAGAGCAAAGCTTCATTGGTTTGGGAAAATTTTAGTATCCCTCTTATAACCACTGGCCTCCTTGAAAAATGAAATAAGGGTGAATGTTCATTTAGCTATTGTGTCTGCTCATTTTTTTAAAGGATCCAGGTTTCTTTCAAATAGTTCTTAAGAATTTTTCAACGGATTCACTATGAAGCTTGCTTTTTAACCTGCTGCACAGCAGAAACATTTTACCAAAGACCAACACAGAAATAAAAATATCTTCAAAAATACTTGAAGCGAGAGGGGTGGAAGAGCTAATTCAAAATGGATGAAAGACCTTTTAGAAAACTCTACTATCGACTATTTCAGATCTAAAAATATTCATAGTGATAAAATAGACCCACAACTTCTCAATACCAAAATAAAACTCTCAATTCATGAACTATCCAAAAACATTTAAATAAAATAAAGACGTTCAGTTTTTAGAATATTTTCCGATGGATGGATAGATGGATGTAAGAATGGATATTATTACTTTTACAATAAGATTTCAAAGGATAATTAGAATTGCAGAAAAAATAATTTCTGCAAACAAATTGCTACAAACCTTCCCTCCACTGTACAACCCAGAAAGGAGCTGTGAAAATAATTATGGATCCCTCACACCCTGGACATAATCTGTTTCAACTTCTTCCCTCTGTATGCTGATACAGGGGCATTGCAAAGCAAAACAACTAGACACAAGGACAGTTTCTTCCCCCATGCCATCTATCTGCTAAACAACTTCCACAACACTGTTAAATTATCAAGTAGAAGTATATCATTATTACCCTTCTCAACTTTCTTATTACTTATTACCTATTACCAATTCTCTTATTTGTATGACAATTAACTCATTGCTTGCATCTTAAAATATATAATTGTTGTGTCATTTAGTATACTAGTTTGACTTGTAGATTGATTATTAGTATTCTATGATTGTTCAAATATAGGCAGTTCCAAACCTTAAAAAAAAAGAATTGTATGTGTTTTGTGACATGTTTGTCTCAAATGTTTTGATATGTGACATGATGAAATGTTTTGTGACATGATTGTACTTTATGACATAATGAGTATACTTTGATTATAAATGCACCTAATACGTACATGACATGATGAATGTACTTTATGATAATGAATGTATCCTCTAATCATTGTTTCTCAATTATAGCCTTATGATTATAACCTCAGTTTGTCCATTGTAGCCTGTATGTAAGTCTTGAGCATGTACACCGGAGACAAATGCCTTGGGTGTCCAGGCATATTGGCAAATAAAAATTCTAATTTTAATTTTAATTAATTATAGTAAATCAAACGACTGAAACAATATGATTATTTGGAAAAGTTACAGTAGCAACCATTTTGGTACCACCACTTTTTTTAAAAGATCAACAAAGCAAGATTTACCAGTGTAGGCTTCTTCAAACTAGGTGCTGGAGGCCTTGAATCCTAGACTGAAAAAGGTTTAGCTCTCAGGTGTCCTTAATTCATTGTTCTGTCCATCTGCATGTCTTAACAAGAAAGGTGTTTGTTGGATTTTTTTAAAAAAGTTATACTTTAGTTAAGACTAAGCTAGGCATACACTGATAAAATGTGGGAACTTTAGAAGTATTATTTCACTGAAAGACATTTAAACTGCCCAGAACCAAAATGCAAATAGGCTTAAAATGAAAGCATATTTATCGGTTGAACTCCCACTTTCTGCAAAATTTAGAATTTTTTTAAAAAATAAAATAAAATAGGGTGGTGGCGTGGTGGCATTATTGGTTGGAACAAAGCTATCTGCATGACAATTGAATCAAAAGAAAAAGCAGAATGCTTGAGTTATCACAATCTTGAAAAAGAGGCAGCATCTTTGGGAAGCCAAAACAGCAAGTAAGTTTTTTTTCTCAAAGTTTTTTTTACACCATTTATACACAAGGGGTTAAATAATGCAGCTCCCGTCTGTGTAAACTCTGGTAGAGAAGTGTGTATACAGACAGGAAATGCAATCTGGGCCACTGCGAGACCAGCTCCGCCGCCCTTCTGCAGTCCGCCGGTGGACTCGCGCGTCGTGTTTGGGTGGGCGTTCGCGCACGCTCCCTCGTTGGCTGGCTGGCTGCCCCCCCCCCGGCCTTTCCCTTAGCGTGTAGGCTAAGTGGCGATGCGAGCAGGGAGGGAGGGAAGAGCAGGGGCGTCACCATCTGTTGTTAATTCTCCGGTCATTGGATTAGTAGCCCCCGGTGATGAGATCAGCAAGATCAGCTTTCAGGATGGGGTGCTGGACTGGCCTTAGCTGCAGGCTCTTCCCATCTGGGCTGTCTGTGTCATAAAAGGGGAGAGCAAGAAAGGAGCGGGGGAGAGGCTGGGCAGAGGCAGAGAGAAGAAAGGCGAGGCGTAAAAGCCAGAGGAATCCTTGAAGAAACAACGGCGGGGCGGCAAAGAGCGGATTGTCCAGAGACCACTTTTCCTTCTGCCGAGAGTTTACGGCGGGGAGTTTCCTCTTGGTGCGGCTCGCCTAGATTGTCTGCTGCAAACGCGTGAAGCACGCGAAGTCCAGAAACCGGCGCCGGGACAGGGGAAAAGCGGGACGGCTATTTCGGCCGAGTTTTGGGGCCCCAGCTCCCATCTCCCCACCTTGATGTGGTTGCTCCACGGCGTCGAGCACCAACTTTTGTGAGTTTTTGCCCCCGTAGCAAAATCAAGCGGTTGGGCGTGGACAGTTTCCCCGTTGGAGGAAATTGTTCTCGTAACGTCTCAAGATTCTCTGCTGAATCTGCCTCCAAGTGGCTGGTCTTCCTCTCTCGGGATTGTCTATATATATGTTTAAAAAGAACGACCTAAATCCAAGACGCGGGCTTGACGGCGAGATGTTTCCTAGTTTTTGTGGTAAGTGTCTGAAAAAAGTGACGGCTAATCGAGAATGGTTTACTTAGCTGGCTGTAGGTCTCAGTGTCTCAAAAAAATACAGCGTGGAAGCAAAACAATGCTTGGCTTTGTGATTAAACAGCTGCTGCTAAAAATGAAACTCTGTATAACTTTCCCAGTCCGCGGTAGATGCAGATTTAAAGTCTGTCCAAGCTTGACTTCTTTGTATGATAACTAAGCGGCCGATTATCCAAGAACAAACGAGCGTGCGGTAGGTTACATGCGGTGTCTGAAACCATTATATTTTGCTAGCGTGTTACAAAGGAAGCGGAGCCGAGGTTTAATTTACCAGGCTCACTTGTTCTGAGAGATGCAAGAATAATTTCCTGTGATCAAAGCTTTCTTGATGAAGCACTGTAAGGGTAGTGGTCTACATGCCCCATGAGCCGTATAAAAAGGAATGTGTGTTCTACAATAAGAGTCACATGTTCCTGTTTAAAAATGCTTCCCAGCTGATTTCTTTTCAATACTCCTGCAAAGTTACTGGATTTTTTTTTACTGAATGCTAAGCGAAAAATAACTCATTCATTCTAAAATAAAATAAGAGGAGGGTATATGAATTTTATATGGACCAGAAGTTCTGTGTCCAAAGGTTGTCCATTATTGCTTTAATCATAGCTTTGCTTAAAAGCTGGCTTGACTAATCAACTTTGTCTCTTCCCTTCCCTTCCCCTCCCAGTCCCTCATTTCAACAGTACTCCTTGTCCTGTTCTGGGTGATGGAAACTATTCCATTGTGAAATAATTTATTCAAGGAATGTGTTTGTAGAGTTGGGAAGAGGCAGCACTCAGCCATTGTCTTTCAGCTTCTGGCCATTTAACCTTTGTTTGGTCAATATATCTTGTTGCATTGTGGATGCTGAGCAGCCCTTCCCCTGAAGCAGAACTGATCTGTAGCTGATTTATTGAGATTTTTATTTAATTGTACAAATAGAGAGATGGAATTGGGTATTAGAGGGAAGTATATATTGATGCCAGCATCAATAACTCTAGAGGTAATGTGGATAAAGAGAACTTCCCAAGATATCAAATGCAAGAATGAAAGCCATTCTTTTATTTGTGCCTTGTTATTTGACCCAGCACAACCCCTCTGCTCAGTTTCATCACTTGCACTTAGGAGGAAAGTAATACTTTCCTTTCTGGCAAGGACACTGAAGCTTAATTTATTAATGCATCTGTGACACTCTGACTTTCTCAAGGCACTGCTAAGGAGGAAGAACAGAGTGTGCGTTGGAAACCATAAAATGAAACATCACATTTCTATAGTAAGTTTCTGTGGGAAACAATAGACTGGGAGTCCACTGTTTAAGGCAACAGTACTAATGAATTCCATTATTTTAAATTATTTTAACAAGCATTGATTCTACCAGGAACTATTTGTATAGAATGGTAAAGAAAATTATCAGAAAGGGTATCTTTTATATATTTGGTACATACCTAGTGTGTAAATAACTAGCAGCCTTGAAAGGACTGTCCTTACCTATGCCACATAGGTGTATAAATCAACCAGTAAGAACAGAGGCTTGGGAGTAACTGCACTGCAGTTAAACTGTGTTAGCCATTTCAGGTCCTATAAAACCAATAGGATAGTACTTTTAAAGGAACTGACATAGATTGGATCCCTCTCAGCTGATCCAATGATCATGGTTAGATGGGGGGGGAGAGGGATATTTTAGACTTCCAAGGAAAACTTTTCCATGCAGTCCTTGTTAGCTTCCGAAATAAATAGCCTCGTGGTCGCACAATGCCTGCTGAGTAAAATCTCTCTCCTGCTGCTTTGTGGCAATACTCATTAAGTCTCCAGACTTCTTGTGGTAGTGTAAGCTTAGCATAATGGATTTTCCATTTACCAAGAGCAGACAACTATTCCTGTCTCCCTCCCTAGATGCTGTTTATCCCAGTTCTGTGTGTAGGTCACTGTCTAACTCTCTTTGAAGTGAAATGTTTGTCACACTCAGTCTTTCATCTTCTGTTTACTGGTGTTCCATCTGCTGGATGTTGATGTCTTGAGAAACAGGAATTTATTTTCCTATTCATTCAGTATCTCTGTTCTCATGTTCAGTTCTCTCAAACAATTTATTGCATATTTACTCCACTTACTTCCTCGACTGACTGGTTACAATTGGCAGGCAAAATAGGCTTGTCACAGTCCAAAACTGAGAGTTGTCTTTGCTTTTCCTGGGCATACCTCTCTCTTTTTTTCTTTTTCTCTTTGCTGGAACAGCATACAGAACACAGCAAGATTGAATCTACTAGTAAGCACTGAAATCAAAAAGTTACTTTTTCTCATATTTCTTTTGGAAATGTTAGTTGTATGGAGGCTTTGCCTTTTTGAGATCTTTTTAAGTATGATTTTTGAATGAGGTCAAGATATGGTGCATAGAAGCTATGTTTTTTAAATAGCTTTCCTTCCTTTTCCTCTTCCAACTTTAAAAGTGCTAATTCTAGCTGTTACTGATGTTATTCATACATCCTTTATTAACTGCATTCTTCCAGGACAGCAATATTACTTTTAATAAAATTGCTTTTAAATTATAAGATCCACAAGATTCAGTTCTTACCTTTGAAGGATAACATACATTACATACTTGATGGACATTGCTAGAGTTTCATCAATTTTCAAATGCTATTGGAATATGCAAATCCCAAGCCTTGGGACAATACAATATAGAAACAGCAGTTTGTACTTCTGAAAAGTCAGCCTGAGTTCAGATAATTTTGGAGAAGGCCTGCTTTGGGAGTTAGGGTTAGGGTTATGCTGACATAGTACATAATTAATCTAGTAAGTATCAATGCAGGGTTGAAGATGGCTTGATTCATTGGCATTTTTAAACATATATTATATTACATGCATACATATTTCTGTGACCTTTGGTTCATGTAGGATGAGTAGCTTCATTCATCAGTATGGTCTTTAACGATATATCTGAACATGATTTCTGCCTCATAGATCTTCCTGTTCTATCTTACAGTGCTTCTTGTCCTCTAGCTGAATCATGGACATCTGCTGCTTTTCTTGGTGTTGGTTTGCTAAGATAATTCCAAGATAAACAGTCTGTTTCCAGAATATGTGGCCAAAACGTCCCTGTTGCTTCACATTTTTATATTTTTGTGTGCATTTGAAGTCATTTTCATCTATAGAATCAAAACTGTCTCTCAGATTGTAGTGTGGTGTTTGTCTGTCTACCTGGGGAAAATATTTATCTCTGTCCTAGGGAAAAATAGATACAAACCAATGGATAGCAGTGAAAAGGTAGAATAATTTTCCATTCTTGTTTTAGTCTAGATCAGGAGAAAAGAAAGGATGTGTTTATTGATAAGCTAGAAATTTTAGTCTAAAACAGAATACCTAAACCAAACAGTATATGAGTTTTAAAGTATGAGGGGCAAGCGCACCATAATGTCATGGTTTCAACTAGATTGCTTTGTACATATGAGATGAAATGACCATTACAATTGGCCATTATCTTTATCCAGTACTGTCCTTTGTTAATGAGTTCCAGATGTAGAGTAAAATTCCAATTGCAGATAGAAAAAAAGACTTCTCACATGGAGGCATGATCACTGTAATTCTTGCTACCAGGTACAGCTACATGGTAAATCACCATTCTCAGACCTTCTGTTGTCCAGATATATTGGGCAAATCGTTCCTGCATCATTGCCAGTATCCTTCTTGGATACAGGACTATGCAACTTGAAGTTCAGGTGTTGGGAAGTTTCCTTGCTGGGAAAGACTATGGTAAACTTAGCTTCAAGATTGTATTGTTGCAAGTCCAGAATGTATAATTTATGTGTTTTAGTTCAAGTTAGACAAAAAATCATTTTCTATCTAATATTAAAACCCACATAAATCAATGAAATTGCAATCCAGTTTAAGCTATTCAAAAGTTGATGACAAATGCAGACTCAGACTTGAAATGCATATTTCAAGTCTGAGTCAATTTACATGTTAAGTCAAAAGTTTTAGCTTTATGCAATATTTGTTAATTTGTAGCTTAGGTTTCTAGTGTGGGGTGGAAGCAAATTATAGTTTAGCATAATGTACAAACCTAATCAATGTCTTTTAATAGTTAATACAACCTTGCTCAATATGGTGGTCTCTAGATAAGGTAGACTACACTCTCTTCAACCTAAATCAAAAAATGTATAAATGAACATATTCATATATTTCTGTATTAACTAGCTTTACTAGACACCCAATGCAAACTGAAACTCTGGGCAGCACACAACACAACAAATAAACAACTTCTGCCTCCATGTAGCATGAAAACACGTACAGTATACAAGTGTAAAATAGAAGATATAAAATGGCAACCAAGCATTAAAACAAAACAAAGATGTGGCTGTCTCAACTGGTCCCAAGTGCTGGGGGGGGGCAGGTCTTAATAGCTTTTCTAAAGGTGAGAAAAAATGGACTCATTGTATATTGGGAGGAGAACACAGTGAAGGCATGCTTCCCAGTTTCCATAAAATGACAAGACTCAAAAGAAGAAACTTGTATGAACAGACGCTGTGGGAACATGTGAGGCCTGTAGATGTTGGTAGGTAGTCCCTCACATATCCCAGTCCTATGCCATGTAGGACTTATAATCAATACCTTGAATCACACCCACTGTTTGATGTGCAGTTTGCAAAGTAGCAGTATTCCATGAACCTTGTAAGATGTGTCCATAAATCAATGCACTGCTACATTCTAGAACAACAAAGCTTCTGGATGATCTTCAAGAGCAGCCCCACGTAAAGTGCATTGCAACCATTTAATCGGGAGGTACCAAGTGTAAATCACTATGAGGAGGTCTTCCCACTCTAGGAATGGGCATAACTGGCACATAGTGTGTAAAGACTTAACTATCCTCTCCTCTTTAATAGAACACCCAGATTACACACACAGTTTGAACAGCATAATTCCATCTCATCTAGAACCAAAATGGAAATCTTACAACACCCAGATCCTGGAGATCCAAACCCCATAAGTATTCAGCTTTGGAAGATTGAGCACACACTGTTCTTTCCCATCTAAATGCTGGGAAGAAAGCCTTTACCGCTTCATTTGGATATCAGGGAACTGAGATATATAACTGAACGTCATCCACATATTGATTATACCTCACCCCATACCAAAAATTATTTCTTGAGTGGCTTCATGTACACTATATATTGAAAAAGAGGGAAGGTGTAGGATAAAACTGGCCATTTTTCATACTTAGGTCATTGCAGCATATCCTTGGTCAGTGAGCAAATTTGGATGCTTAGTAACTGGCATATATTTATAATGGTTGTATGTCCTGGGATCAGGCGACCATCTTTTGCAAGCTTCTGACAAAGTCAATGGGAAAGCCAGATTCACTAACCATGTCACTAATTTTAATAACTTCATTAATTCACTTAACAACTATGGCAAGAAAATGTGGCACTTAACAGCTGTCTTGCTTAGCAATGGAAATTGGGTTCAATTGTGCTTATAAGTCAAGGGCTGTTTCTTTTTTATATATTGTTACATAACATGTTATACAAACAGCATAATGTATATTTATGATTTATTAAGATAAATAGAGCACTAATTATATAGCTTTATTCATTATCTGTTCACTTTTTGGTATTAATATTTCTGAAAATATAACAATTTTAAATAAAACAATAACAAAAAACCCAAAATAATAGACTGAGCTTATCATATTAAACATTGTGTGTATGTGTGTGTGTATCCCGGTTAAACTGCTTTGCAGCTAGATGGATGACAAACAAATTTAGTATATAAAAACAAAACAAAACAAAACATAAGAACTTGGCATGATGTGTAAATCCAGTCTTTGTTGATGGCTTCCTATGGTATATGGATTAAGCTAATTATGACTTAGTCGGATAATCATGATTTAGTGCAAACCATGAACTCATTTTGTATTGTAACTGGATTGTTTTGCTTGATTCAGGGATTGATCTGTTGTTAATAGGCAAGAACAGCAGAATCATAGAATTTTAAGAGATCTTCAACATCTTTCAGGACCACTAGTACATCTGCAATAGATATCTATCTATCTAGCCCCTCTCTGAAGGCCTTCAGCAAAATAGAAGTCATCATCTCATGTGGTGGTCTGTTCCATGGTCCATTGCCAAATAGCTCTTAATGTCAGAAAGTCCTCCTATATACTAGCCTGAACCTACATCCTTGTTAGAAATGTGTTAATTTTGCTCCTATTTTCTGTGTTAATAGACTTCTTCTTTGTCCCTATTAATGTAGTAGCTACTGACTAGATAGTGAGTTTTTTCCTTATACCAGATGGAATTTAGTACAGAATATAATGTCTATTTTGAGAAATCTATTCAGGCACCCAAATAATTAAGAATTGAGAGCAATATGAAGCCCAAAGACCTCAGTGCTGTAAAAGAACTGTGATGAGCATTAGTTGCTAGCTCAATGAATTCTAAAACATTGCCTGGAAGAAACTCAAGAAATGACACTGCACTTGAAGTACATCTTCTTTTTATAACTAGTCGAAATAGAAATCTTAGATTGAATTTAGAGTTAATCACTAATTAATTTAATTTAATTATTTTAGTTAATCTAATCACTGTTTATTTCTAAATTATTCCTGCCCTTCTCACAGGCTGATCTGTAGCAACCAAAATGGAAAGTCCCTTCTAACTTAGAAAGCTTGAATCATTCTAGTTTGGTACTGTTTTTGAACAAGTCTGCCAGAAAACAGATTGCAACTTAATATTTATTCAAAAGCTTGGAATCCCTTCTTGTCCTCCTTTCTCACAAAGTAAAACAAAGCATCTGTTTCATGACGGCAGTTCCAGATCTTTTGAAAATTGCATTAAGCAACATATCCATGTTTTGCAAAACTTTATCCTGTATGAGACTCTTGATAGTGTTAAATTCGGTCAGTTAAATCTTATACTTTCCTCTTTAGAATTAAGACATGTTAAATTTAGTGGGTTTACTACCAGATATGTAAGGTTACAGATTTTGATAGATTGTGTTTCTTGCACAATTAACTGAAAGCAGAGAATAGGCTTAGTTTGGGGGAAGTATGAAATACTTGTAGAGTTTGTAAAGGCTTGTAAGATTTGATTATTAATGCACAGGTTCAAAATCATCTCATTGTGATTTGTTTTTACTTTCTCAAGTCATTGCTTATAGCATTTGGCTAAGAGGTTATAATTTCTAGTAGAAATCTGTAGCGGTGTCAGTTATTTCAATGTTCCAGATCATCAAAGCGATATCTATATCCATCTCTTTCATGATGAAATAAAACCATTATGTATAAAATTGAAAGTTTAATGAATATCATTTCTGCACATTTTATTCTTAAATTACAGAAGCATTTCATAATAGCTATCAAGAAGAATTGTAGGGCTACATACATGAACTGTAAAAATCTGGGTGAATGTGAGATGACCACAAAAAGATGCAGAAATGTATAACTTTTTGCTGCTACCTTGTGAGCATCTTACTTTCGCAGCCCAGATATAGTAGAGATTTTTTTTCAGTTCCAGTTTTTTTCCTGGAATCTATTTTAAAGTGTTCATATTTTTTTTAAAAAAAAACGTGCATAGAATGAAAGAGCGAGAATGTATGTTGACTATCATCTAGGCCAGTGATGGCGAACCTTTAGAGACCGATTGCCCAGACGAGTCGTGGCTAATGAACCATGACTCGTGATGTCATCTCCCAATGCTGCTACTCTTTTCTGAGCATGTGATGTCATTGCCTGGTGCCATTTACTCCTTTCTAAGCATGCTTAGCTCTGGGGCAGTGCTGGGGCGACTTGGCTCGTGTGCCGACAGCGAGGGCTCTGCGTGCCCATCACAGCATGCGTGCCATAGGTTCACCACCACTGATCTAGGCACAACCACTGCCCAACCTAGAAATCAACTAAATAATTACACATCCCTGCAAAAGATCTTCTGTTTAAACGCTTCTTGAAGAACAGCTGACTTTGTCTCAACGTAATTAGTTCTATTGTTGAACAGTTTGATGGAAAAATATATTTTTCCCAGTGTCTAAATGTCTTTCATTTAAACTCTTTATTTTTTCGTCCTTGTCTTTTTTTGCTTTGTTTTTTTTTTTGTGATAACCTTTTAGATACTTCAAGACAACTATCTTGCCTTACAATAGTTTTTTCCAGGCTAAACATACCTAATATCTTAAACAGCCTCTCCTTTTCCACTTCAACTCACTAGTCCCTCTCATCTGGATACGTTCTAATTCAGGAAACTCTATCCCCCAGTTCGTGAACCGACACCGGAATGTTGAATGCCAGCAACCGTGCCACACAAACAAGCCAAGCCCTATTCACAAGATGCAGGCAGCACGCAAAACCATGCTCCCACCAGGCCGTGGAAAAACCCTTTTCCATGGAACCAGTTCTTGGTGCCCAAAAAGTTGGGGGGCACTGTTCTGATTTATTGGTATAGAGTTCATTTTTGCATGTATTATTAGAATAGATTCCTATATTTATCTAACACTGTCTGCTATTGAAATGGTCCAGAAGAATAATCTAGGGGGAGAAGAGTAAGAGCCAAAGGAAGAGAAAGGGTCTGATGCAGGTATTCTAAAACGTTCTAAAGCATTTCTTCCAAATCACCTTTGAAGTGTGCATAGCCTTAATGTTTAGGTGTGATTGTTTTTATTCCAAATTTAATACCTTTACATTATTGTGGAACAAGAATGTAAATAGGGGGACTTTTTTCTAGTTTGTAAACCATGATTGACCTAGTGGATTGGAACCAGTTAGCTTCTGGTAAACATTTCTGAGAATAATGTTTACAAGAATTAGGACTTAGCATGTCGTTCAGAACTTCTTGAAGAGAATATAAACAAATTCATCTCCTCCCCCGCCCCGTTCCCCAAATCCCTCAATATTTATTTTCTGGTCCCAAAGATGGTAAAATAAAGACCTTTTTCTGTCAAATTGTAAATTTAGTTTTCAACCAGCATGTTTTATCTGAAGAGTTTAATTTCCCTGCAGTGAAAACTGTGTTTGGTTTTTCTGCTTTGTTGCAAATTATGGTTCCTTCACTTATTTAGTTTTCCTTATTCAGTTTATACTCCTGCTTTTTACTCAAACAAGTATTTGACAATAAAACATACATTAAATTGGATACTAAAATTAACAAAAGTAGAACCAGGTATCTTTGTGTATTTTCTAACCGCCAAATTAGTAATGGACAAAAACAGCCAGAAAATGTGAATTTCACAGTGTGGGAGTAATACAAGAGAAGGCCATTCTTCACACTAATATGTTAAAATAAAAGCAATATAGCTATCTTTATATTCCCCCACAGATTGGGTTCAGTGGTTTAAATAGCTCATTCAGCTGTATGGTTATTGTGATTCTACTCTCCCATTTAGATTTAGCTCCCATCTAACAATA
>JANHFO010004777.1:17760-33420 GCA_032468095.1 Pareas carinatus | reverse complement strand
TCCGGACTTTGGAGCACCCTGCAGATGCGCAAAGATCTCACACCCACGTTCCAAATGAGAGGCCTCTGGACGCCATGCGTCTTATCGTCTGGTGCGTCCTATGGTGCGAAAAATAAGGTATCTTTCCAATGATTTGTTCTTATTTTTATAGTAAACAGGTAGGAGATGTAACATATTCTGAAATATTGTGCCCAGTTAATACTGAGTGAATCCAGAGACGAGCAACAAAAAATGTTGCAAGGTCTGAACAGCAAAACATCAGGAGAGATAATAGGAATGGTACATGATTGAAATGTTTAAATAAATTAACGTTGTGAATAAAGTTTTAGAATGAAGTAGTTTCAATAGTAAGCAAAAGTCAAGAACACAGCATAGCTTCAAACTAATAGAAGAGAAATTCAAAAGTAATGTTAGAAAGTATTACTTTACAGAAAGAGAAAAAGCTTGGAACCAACTTCCAGTGTAGGTAGTGGGCCAATCATCAGTAACTAAGTTTGAACATGCTTGGCATAAACACATGTCCATCATCTGACAAAAAGATAAATAAAATAAAATTATAATAAAAATAATAATTAATTAATTTAAAAAAACAAAAACTCTATAAAGGGCAGACTTGATAGACCACTAAGTCTTTTTATGCCACCAGTTTTCCATGTTCACATTTTTCTTCAAAACGTTTTAGAGTTTAACAGTTTAACTTCTATTCTACTCATAGTTTTCCCATATTAAGGCTATACTCATAGCTACTTAACAGAATATATGACCTATTATTTTCTTTAAGGGAAAATCTTATTAGGGAGAAAGACTGTTTAAAAGTTATATGGAAAAAGAACAACCTATACAAAGAGTGATTGTTGTTGAGATCAACATTGCTTCCATTTTTTAATGTAATTAGAGAAATGTAGCTGGTAAACTAGTGGTGTTTCAGGAAAAAATATAATAAACCAGCAAATACAACAGAGCCTTCTAGAATAGGAAAAAAGCAATATATTAAGTAAAAGGAACAAGAAATTGACTGGGAACCTTTTTAAAAAAATAAATTATTGCCAAGTAAATAAATGCCAGAACAGTGACATCATTTGAGATGATTCAGCAGTATCTTTATAAAAGCATCTTAACAATGAGTTCTGAAAAAAATGGTAATTTTGCCTATTTATCAGGTAGTAGGACATGGTGGTGATATGTATAAAAAGAAAATCATAGATGCTTCACATTTAGAGGAAATAGAGATTTCAGTAAAGTTAAGAAATTAGAATAATTCACTGAAATAATATAAATGCCATACAAGAAAATATTTGGCATATAAGTCAGTAAAATAAATATTCTGAAATGCAAACAAGTTGTATTGAACGTGCTTATGTGAGAATCCCATTCAGGACATCCTGGATTGAGAGCAATGCAATACAAAAGCAATAATAATCTTACTAGTTTACCAGCTACATTTCTCTAATTACATTGACAATAATAATATATTTCAAGTATTTTACCATCTCTTATGTATCATATTATTAGACAATGAATAAAATTGGAAGTACATTTCAAAACAATTCTAAAATTCATATAATAATAGCTAAGATTAATATACTAGCAGTATTATGGAAACTCAAATGCTAGGGTAGAAACATGGGTTTTTTTTTTTTGCATACTCCTAAAGTGTAGGGAAATCAGTGTATGCTTTATTTTTGAAAGTGTGTATGCATTCATTTTGTATTTTATAGTCTATGTTTATCATATGTACATTGTAATTACATTTATGCTGTTTTTAATGTTTTGGGAGAATCACCTAGTTATTTTTTAAGGTAGGCATCCATGCAGGCTTTTAAACAATTAAATTCAAAACTAAGGGTTATTACTATAAACTTAGCAGTACCTATTTCTGGTTGTCAGAGAAACATCTCAAGATGTGCTACTGCCAAGAGGCCCACTAATAAGATTCAAAATAGTCAAGGCAGATGTCAGCAGAATAAGGCATTCTCTTCAATATCATGATCTCAATTAGTCAAATGCCAAATCTTAAATCTCATGGTGTAGTTTGTTCAACAATAGTAGTATTACACAGAAGGAATGAAATACACCATATAAAGGCAACACTGGTGTTGTATTTTGTACTCTCTGTACCTTTTGAATCACATGAAAGGACAACTCCAAATAAAGGACATTCCAATAATTAAGTCTTTCAGTGTCCTGAGATGTCCGTAGCTGGAACACCAATGAAAACGAAAACAAAGTAGAAAAGTACTTTGTATTCAGCCTAAAATAGTATCCAGACACTAATTGCAATGATATGACTTTGGGGAATGAGAAGAAGAGATGCAACCTAGGATACAATTGGGCAAGAACGGGACATACTCCCAAGGACCTAACAGTTAAAGAAACTTAGTAAGGACCCCTTCCTAATGGATCTAGCTATTAAAAGTGGGAATTTTGTACTATCAGACCTGGAAGATTCTATTAATGTAGTCTTAGAACTGATTAATCTACTCATGTTTCCTGTCTGGTTTACCTAGAGGGGTTTGCATTAATCTAGGATCATATGTACATAGAATAAAGAAATATAGTTATGAGTGTTTTCCCTCCTGGACTGTTTTCTTTCCTATCAAATTTGTTTTTTTAATGTGGTTTATATAAGCCTACATAACATTTTGACTCCAATTATGGCTGACACATAACTTCTTTTGCTTTAAAACAAAACTTGTTTGTTTGAAATGTCCAATACTTGAAGAAAAAGGATGTGTTAAAATTTCAACTTAGAAAAACACATTTGAGAGGTAATGACTAAAAGTGTTGCAAGTAATCACTACTCCTTTTGATGACTGCTTTTTGTTTTTTGATAGAATGGTTGTGCTAACAACTTTGTAAGGATCTACCAAAATGTCACAAGATAATCGCAAATGGTTGCTATATATATAAATTTGCTAATTTTGGAGTACTTGGTTAACATTCGGAGACGGGTAAAAAAAAATCAATTCTTGATCTGTATTTAATCTTGATTTTACTACTAGAGAGGGCCGTTCAGCATTTCTGGTACAATAGCTGGCAAAACATTAACCACTGAACTGTTTCCTACAATGGTCTGAAAGAACTTTGCATGTCTAGAACAATTTGACATTTTAACTGTTCTGTTCTGTCCCAGAATGTTGAAAGTGCAGTGTGTACAATGTCATATCCTGCCTCCAATAATGAAATGTTTCCTCTGTGTTTTGCCTTCAAGCATAGTAGAGTTCTTTATAGATCTTAAGGATTTACATGTAGATAAAAACGTTTGATCATTTAACTTGAAAACCATAAAAATATTAAGTGGTTACATTCAATTTGCACACCCCAAAAATACAGTGTTTGATGTGAGAATTACCCAGACTGGTTAGCCATAGGTTCTTACAGAATAAGCAATCAATAGCACACCTTAAACCCTTGCTTGTGAAAGCTGAAAAACTTTTAATTTTTTTTTGGGGGGGGGGTAGGGAAGGTACCGAAAGGAAAGCAAGCTTTAGAAAAATATATAGTTGAAGTATTGAATGTTTTTGACTCTGATATTCTTGTACTTTTTTTAGAGCTATTTAAGAAAAAATGTCTTTCAAATGAACAGAATCTGCTTATGTCAGAAAGAAAGTGTCATTTCTGTTTACTTCAGCATCTCAATGGAAAGTCACATTGTCCTGAAAAGGTTCCTTTAGAAGTTCAACTACATTTTAGTTTCTTTTCCTAAATGGGAACAAATATATCATGTAAAGGTCAGACATCTCTCAATCTAGCTGCAGAGAGTATTTTAAGTCTTTAAGGGATGACTATCTATGTTGAAATTCCTGATCACTTTTACCGGGTTAAGTATTAAGCAGATTCTTTTTGCTATGATCATACATATGTGCATTTATTTAAAAGTTTCTACTTTAAATGTGATATTATCCATTTACTATGACGGATTTATTATAGATGAAGATAAGAAATGAAAATGTTGACATCATGTTTCTGTTTCATTTTCAGCTGAACCTCTACCTTTAATGGATCTGTGTCGAAGATCAATTCGCTTTGCTCTTGGAAGAGAACGCCTGCATGATATAGAAATTCTACCTTTGCCTCAGTCTTTGAAAAATTATTTACAATATCAGTAACATGATTCTAGAGCTCTAAATGGTAGAAATTTGTTTACATCAGAATATAAATCTTCATGGTGGATATTTTGAGTGTTATTTAATTATTTTTTACATTTTTAAAAAAATAAACCATAGCAGAAGATTATGGAGACTACTAAGAAATGTGAAAATGTTGAATTGATTTAGTTCTTGCAGTAGAATAATTGTTGCCTATACTCTTACACAGTCTCTTTATGCAGAATCCAAAGCTTGTTTTCACAGGTAAGAGCCAAATGTGATAGGTGTGTTAGGTTAAACCTAATGTTGAATGTGTGTCTGATGTTCAAGAGATGCAAATACAAGCCCCCAAACCAGTGTCGATGAAAGAGGAATGTTCTTTTATATAGGTCACAGTATCAGCATGTGAAATAAATAAACACTGCTTGGTGTTTATCAAAATTCTGGAACTTAATATGCCAAATAATTAGGAGTCTTATAATATCAATTATGATGCAAATCTCCCTACTGGTGTGATCTCATTTTGGAACGGAACACATGACATCTAGTGTGCACCATAGAAAGACATTGGGGACCCTTGTGCACATGGAACATGGAAGCCTTGTTGGTACTGCACATTTAGGTGCTCAGCTTTTTCAGAAAATAAGATTCTTGGTATAATAAAACACCTGCCATATTTGAACTTATTTTATTGAACAAGGTGATTGATCTTGTTTTGCAAAGCAATTCTGCTCAATCTACAAATTAAATAGTTGGCTTTCTTAAATTGTTTTCAGTTTTATTTTTAAGTAGGATGAAATTTTCTCAAATTAGTCTTCTCCAACATAACTAGTTTTCATTCAGGTATTCTGGCTCAGGCTTATTTTATTTTTGTCAAATATCACACTGCCTTTTTATTCATGACCACATTATTATTATTATTATTATTTTAGCTTTTGAGTTCCAAATACCAGATTTCCTGTAATGTGCCTATGACATAAGAGGTCTTGAATTAACCCACTCCATACATACATTGAGAGATTCCAGAGTTCAAAAGCTAGCCAGCCTCTCTGCCAGAATTGTGTGCCAGTTTCCCATGTGAATATCCAAGGCCTTGGTGTGTGTTCCACATGTTCAGATGCCCATATGCTTTTTCTCATACATTTGTGCATATATTTATGTGAAAACCTCATTCTCTGAAATTGTTATCTATTTCTAACAATGCCAAATTTGCAAAACGCATGTTATCATGGCATCACAGAAAGGGCAGGATTTATACTGCAACGTGTTTTATTGTTTGCCACTCCCCTCCTAGAGACCCCATGCACTCAAATGTCTACCAGACATCCCTCATAGAGACAACACATGGTTTCGGAAACAGAAAATATTAGCCTATAAATGACTTGCTTTAAAACTTGCAAGGGACAATAATATTTGATTTTATACCATTTTATGTATCATATCACAACTCTGAATATTGCATTTTTAATTTCTCGCTCCAGAATAAGAGTGGAATTTTTTTCCTCTTACATCTTTTCTTCCTTTGCTTAAAATGTATGTTCATTTGTCAGGATCAACTTAATTTTAAGGGAACTGCTTTTGTTTGTAATTTTTTTCTGCTACATTCACAGTTCTCTGCCTGATCATTATCTAGTTTTTAACTGGAAGTTGTTGTAATGGCAGGATATCAAAGGTTGATTGATCTGCCTTCAACATATTTTAATGTGAATTCACCGAAGAATGAAGATATTTCTAATAAACTCTACTGTCCAAATGACTATTGGTATATTATGTTTCCTTCTTCCTTCCCTATCCTAAGTTAATTGCATGCATATTATAATAAACTACTTAGTAGTTCATTTTTTCCTGTACCTGATCATTTTTGTTACAATATCTTATATACAGATGCTTTCCCATGGGAGATAAATGAATAGAACTAGAAAAAAAACTGATTTAACAGAAGAAAATAGGTTACAAAACTTATTCTGTGACATAGCATCCTTTGCTTCAGTTTTAGACAGTTTTAACTATTAGCAACATCTGTCTACTCACTTTGTTGAATTTTGGCTTCATTTTCTTTTCATTGGCATAGTTCTCTTGTGTCAACTACTCATTTATAGTACCATTCATGGTACAGGTTGCCCTACATCAGAAGAATACAGAGTTTACTGACAGATAAAGCTGTATGATTTTACTTTCCACTGCTTACAAAATTTGCATCTTTTTCAAAGGCAGATTCAATTTTATTTTCACATCTGTTTGCCAATTTAAAAAAGATGTTCAAACTGTATTTTCATCTTTTTTCTCATGAACAGGAAAGTGTGATGTTTTTTTCTTACACTTTTTCTATGTTTTCTTATACAAAAAACTGTTATACAGTTGCTGGGACTGCTTTTGATCAGAGAACAATTCACCAATGTTTCTCAAATGTCGGGTTTTGTTTGATGTACTGCAATCTTCTGTGAGGAGACAGATTTTTTTTTATATCTTGACTTATAACATGAAAGTGGTATATAGAAAACAGAAGTAAAATAATAGAACCATAAAATAAGCAATAAAAAACACTATAAGAATATATTAATATAATAACCAAAAAGATGGATGGATGGAGAACAGAGAGCAAGAAATGGAAGACGGAGTCTGCCATTGATCCAGCAGGCACCTCCAGTATGAAATTCCCCCATTTGGCTCTCAGAGCCAGGTCTTCAGGCACTTGTGGAAAGATAGGAGGTTGGGGGATGATCCCTAGGGTAAGGTGTTTCATAAGAAGGGTGTTGCAGCAGAGAAGGCATTTCTTGTGGATCCCAATAGAGATCTTTGACTGACAGGATCCAGAGTAGGCCTTCTCTGCCAGCATGAGCAGGATGAACTTGTCTTACCGGGACAAGGCAGTTGGTTCAGGTAATATAGATCCATGCCATTAAAAGATTTAAAGGTCATAACCAGCATGTTGAACTGCACTCTGAAGCAGACCTGGTATCCAGTGAAGTTCGTGGAGTTGAAGTGTAATATGAGCCATCCTATGGGCCCAAAGACTGCTCTCTCTGCTACACTTATCACCAGCTGATGCTTCCAAATGAACTTCAAGAAGAGGTCCATGAGGAGCACATTGCAATAGTCCAAGTGAGAAATAACTAATCATAGGGAGTCATAATCCAGGGAAGGTCACAAGTGGTACACAAATTTGAGTTCTCCTGTACACACCTGCCATTTCTTCAGGCAGGAAACATGAGTCCAGGAGAATCCCTAGATTGTGAAGTGGGCTTGAATGGGATGATGCAATCCCATCCAGAAGTAAGGATGACAAACATTCTGATCCTGTAACTCCATGCACTCAAAGCCACTCAGTCTTGCCAGGCTTGGAATGAATTTACTTCTTTATGTAGAACCTGCTTCCAGTCAGAACCAACCTATAATGTTTAATAAAATCAACACTCAACAATAATGATGCAATTAATATATAAAATGAATAATTAAAAACAGCATGCATAAGTAAAATAATTAGTATAAATACAATTGTCAGCATTAACTTGGAAAACTAGAGTAAACATAAAGTTACTATGACCAAAAAAGTAATATAGTAAGCAAGAACATTCAACTTATTATCAAAACCAGCCAAAGAAGCTGATACAATTATAGGAAAAGGAAAAGAGAAAACAAATGAAACAGAATTGTAATAAAGAAACAACTCTTATGCACTGTATAGGTACCTGTTTCATTTATTTGGATATTACTATTCTAGTTCTTTTTTGTGTCTGCTTTTTCTATTCATGAGTTACAAAACATTTTCTGATTTAAAGCTCTGACATTTCACAAATTGCATCAATTAATAATCTTAAGAAATATCTGTTAAAATAATTGCCCTCTGGGTCTGATATCAATATAGATGTTTGTTTTAACATTGCAAAGTAATTAAATACTTTACCATTTACAAAAAAAGAAGGAAGCAGAAGTGAACAAATGTAACCTATTTCAATTTGTAGAAGGCTTTAGAAAATTGTATTGTGGCCCTCCAACGTTTGCATATCACTTTTTCAGAATAAAAAACAATTAGTGTCCCTATTTATAACCTTCACAAAGTTTTAAATAACCTTATAATGAAGAAAGCAACTTCATACTAGCATTATGTATTCTTTCCACTTTTCCGTGTGAGGCCTACCAGTTTCTTTTTCCTTCTTGAAGTTATGGTACATATAGTAACATTTACAAGAGCCATTTGCTTGAAGTGAAAATTTGCATTCTGTTAGCATTTCTAAAAGGCTTAAATAATGTGTTTGACGTTTTTAAAAAACATTTACATTTCTAATGTTTATATGAAATAGTTCTCTTGAAAAATTGTAATAGAAGCTGTCCTAGGATTAGCATCTGCTCTATATTTTGCTAGATCAGACCATTTCTATCTCAAAAAGACAAAAGGAATGGAAGACAATGTGATATATAAAGTAGAAAAAATAGCTCCAGTGTCAGGTTTTATCTGAAATTCATATTCTTTGAAGGGATGCAAAACATACTTTTGGGAAAAATGCAATTGCTACATAGATCAATTCATTCCTAAAAGAAAGTAATGTAGTATAAATAAAACATGGCTTTAATCTGTTCCAGAAATTCAGCTGACAAGTTTAAACATGACTGAGAGAAATTATTAATACTTTAAAGTCATTGTTTGGGACGTAACAAATAATGTAACATGTTTATTATCTCAGAACACAGAGTTCTAAACTGCTGAACATGAATTTGTGTCTCTTGCATTGTTAAACTTTGTTGGAAAAATTGATTCTTATGCTGTTGAATTTTTCTGAGCTGTCATTTTTTTGTGGCTTTTTTTTACTTTTAACAATATAGCTGTGTCAGGGAGTTTAGTGGAGACAATGTGCTACTGGAATACATTATAGTAAAACTGAATTTCCACCATGGCAATATGTTTAATAGTTGCCTATTGTTTTCATGTAACAATACAAATTGCCTTTTGTACAGCATCTTGGGTCAGGTTAATGTCATCTTGCTACTGGGCTGTTTTTTTTCTGCAGCAAGCGTACATCTAAAAATGAAGACGCTATGGTATATGGATTAGTTTTTAAAAGATAATTATTTATTATAATCATTAATATACTCCAATCACCATCTATTGAAGAATTTTCCTGAATAACAAATATAACTTAGACCCTTTTGCAAAAACATAATTCCAAAAAGAGATCAATCAAACTTTAGGTCTGTACATATTTTTAATTTGATCCAGTAAACTACATGTTTAAGGATTTGAACAGTTTCCTAACTATCCACATATGTTCTACATTGTACATTTTAGATAAATCTTTTAAGAAGGGAGAATGAAAGGCATGTTACCGCAAAGTGCACCGCCAAGATCTCATAGATCAGGTCACAAAAGTCCAAATCGAAATTCAGTCACTGAGATAATCCCTTTACTGCCAAATCTTTATTGCTTTTCCCTTTTATAGTGTACCTCACACTATGGAGCATAAATATCTGCAATGCTTTGCTTGCACAGAGCAAGAAATGATTTATTCTGCTATCAGTACAAAAGCAAAGGTGGGCATGACTGGTTTAAATAACCTGGAGCTTGCCTCAGCAGTAAGGAAGGAGAGGTGACAAAGCTTCTGTGTGTTTTTTAGTTTAGTAGCTGCAAATTTGGTTGTTCCCTCCACCCCACAACTTACAAGAAAGGGGTGTAGTTTTGCTTATCTCCAGCTTGTGATATGACTCGGCATTCCAAATTCATGTTAAAGTTTAATAAATGGTGTTTGTCTCACTGAAAAAATTACAGCCTTTTGACATTCTTTTTTTCTTTTTGCATAAATGAAGCTGGATAGTTGACAAGCAGTTGTTGAATCAGAGAAGTGATTGGCCTTATCACATGGAAGATGCTAAAGATGGAGGAGGAGGAGGAGGAGGAGGAGGAGGAGGAGGAGGAGGAGGAGGAGGAGGACAAATGAGAGTTGTAGAACCATATGGCTTTTAAATCCCCCCATCCCTGGAATCTTTAAGGGGGCTATCAGTTCCCAATATTTAAGCTTTCGGTCATGGCTTATGAGAATAGTAGGAAGGGGGAAGGAAAGGAAACAGCCTTTCACATAAAGCAGCAAAATGCTTTTGACTTACCCTTAGTAGGAAGATTCAGTTCTACTTCACAAGCAGCCTTTGAAAGTCATCAGTTTCAAAAAGAAGGCTGTCCATTGTCAAACTTCTGTCCAAGGGCATGCAGAACTAACCCTATAGTCTTTTGCAGTGTGTTATTGCCAATATTGTCCCTGTTGTTTCCGGAAGAACAAGAATTGGAAATACTAAAAGACAGCCAGAAATTGCCCTTTCTATTCACAAAGATAGGCAATTATATAAAAAAACCATTTCTTCACTCAGTAAAAAGGCAGGAGCATCTTAGACTGAGCCAATGAAATGATCAATGTGTGAATATATATATATTTTGAATGAAAGTGTATTGAGCTTGGCCTCAGTGTTACTGTATAAAAGGCTACACTCTTCTTAAAAAAATGTATATTTACCTTTAAACTCCATAACACATTATATATTTTTCTTTCTTTTTCAATTTGTTTGGATTAGCCATTGCTTTATGTTGATGTATTTTCACTGTGATTGCTTTCTTTTGCAACTTTCTTTCACCCTAATAATTTCTTGCCTTCTAAAACTGGGATAGTTTTCAAACACACTCATTTTTAGAATTATTTCCATTTAAAGATAAATGTCATAAATGTAGCCAGTTGTCTTTAAAGATATTTTTTATTATTATTATTAACTTCAAAAATCAGAAGGAAAAAAGGAGAAACACTTGGCTATTTGTGTATTGCTGACATTTCTTGTCTATAAGGATTTGCTCATTATACTGAAAAGTAACAGAAGAAAATCTCCCAGGGATGTACAAACCAGAAAATGAAATGGAGGGAAGCATTGTGTTTCATCAGCTGTGTTTTGGCAGCTTCGTTTACCAGAAGTATCTTATCAAAGGTTCACTTTTATGAGAAGAGGTCATAATACTTCACATAAGAAGAAAATAGATTTAGTAATTCATGGAGCAAATGGCAGTACTGTTTGTACTTTTTACACACAAACAAATTACTTAGGAATTGGGATAATTCTATGGTTAATTCAGTAAGATGCTTGTTTATAACAAACTGTTATCCAAGTGGGAAAGATTGTAGAAACTCATTAGTTTTTATGTACTTAATAAGCTTCTGCTCAACAGCAAAAAACTCAGAATCTTCTGCAGAAAGTATTATATCACATCACAAATATGATTAGAAATAGGTGCACGTCTAGGGTATGAAATACATTGATCCACTAATTCCATCCTGTGGAAATGCTCTTGGTCAGATATGCAAGAGCCACAAGAGTGGAGGAATACATTTCCCTCCTCCGACTTCTACTCTGGATTGTCTATTCTTTAGTATCTTTTTTGTTGGTTTTCATCTCTCCCATTCTGAATTTCTTCAAAAAGAACCTTCCCATTAACTACAACTGTTCATAGGTGCACCCGAAGTTACCAAACATCTGGCAAAAGGAGAATGTCTTCCTTTTCATCTTCAAGTTCTTCATCTGTCAGGCATAACCTTAAAATAAAATATTGTTCACCTTTTCAGTATCTAGCTGTGCAACGTTTTTCCATGCTTCCCTAATAAGTGCTATTGGCAATTTGACAAGCTCCCCCTGAAATTGACAACACCTTAATGGATGCAAGCTGAAGGCCTTTGCGGACACTGTCTTCTCAATTTGTATTTCCCATTGTGTGCCTGTTTATCATTAATAATCCCTTCCTTTTCAATGAATGTAGGTACAAATATTAAAACATTGTCTCCTTCCTCCCCCTCATAAGTCATCTTTTCTGAATATCTTTCTCCTCTTTTACCTATATAGATATCTTATAACCCTACACCAAATGCTGCGCACTCTGCAGTAAGATGAAACTAATATTCCATTTAGATTCTGTATTGAAATAGGAAAGGACATGACATCTTGTTCAGCAATATGTCTTGGATTGAAACTGACTATGCATACTTAAAAGCCTGTTTTGATGTTTTTGAGCATTCTTTATTGCCACAATTGTGTATTTCACATCACCTTTTGTCCTTTCAGAATTTTTTTTAGAACAGAAAGCAACAACCAGACAAGGATAAATCCCAGATGCTTGTTTTGACTATGTCGCTTTTTTATGATTCTGGACTCAGTGTGCTTACTGTTTCTATTGGAAGACCAGGAGCAGGGCAGCCAGCCAGCCAGCTAGCTCTGCTAATTTTAGGAAGTCACAAAGCATAACTTTGGGTTGTTTATGGTCAGGTGATGGTAGGTTTAAAAACTTCTGTATGCTGCCAAAAGAGAGAAATGCCACAGACATTTAGACTCCACAAACACGGATCCCAAAAGACACTTCAGTGCAATTAAGTTTGTGGCTGGCTGATATTTTCACTATCTGAAATCAGTCTGGAGAATATAAAAATCTTGTGCGTAATAAGAGCAAGTTTATAATTTTCAAAAAGGCAAACTGTCAAAGAATGTCATCCCACATGCAAGAAGCCACATATTTTTGCTGCCCAAATTACCAGCAGATAGGTATGAAAATGAGACCAGTTGCAGCAAAACATACATGTTATATACATCTGCTATTTTATTTTACAATATCTGTTATGTGCCTGGGGGGCTGGATTCCCAAGTATGTGAAGAACACCATTTCCTGGATGTATTGGCATTGACAAATTATGGTATCGCTTGGCTGCTATTTGTATTTAATTTCTTTTTTGTATTGTGTTTTAATAGTTTTAACTATTTTTATGATTGCTCACTGCTCAGAGTTACTGGCTTGAGATGGTTAGCTACAGAAATTGAATAAATAGTTAAAATAAATTATCACATCTACTTAATTTTACTTTGATGTATTTTTTTCAAATTTTACTGGTCTTTGAATGAATATTATGAATATAGAACTTCAGAATGAAGAATATGAGTATATACAGCAACATATTCAAAAGCATAACTATCTGTAATCATTTTGAGGTTTGAGAAACAATCTATATGTATGGGGGTAAATATTTGCATATCTAAATATATAATATATTTGAGTGCATGCATGAATGTAATATACAATATTAATATATAATTATAAGTGACTACACAGTTTGAAGTCATATCTTCCAAATAACACTTTATTTGCTTGAGTAGATTTTGAAGGGCTACCCAAGCAGCATCACTTAATAATTATTCATGTCTCACTGAAAATTTTCCTTTACTAATGCATTTTTTATTCTTAAAGATTAAGAATAATCTTTAAGATTGAGATATTTTACAGCAGGGATGGGGAATGACCTATTTTTTATAGCAATTAAATTGGAGAGACCTCCAATAAGATTCTTCTGATTCTGTTTTTTTGAAAAAAGTTAAAAGAAATAAAATCCTGTGTATCAGAACCAGCTTCACTCATCTCTGAATTTTACAGATTAGAAAAGCAAGGAGGGACTGAAAAAGGTTCAGGCAAACAAATTATTGTTTCAAATTGCTGTTGCTCCTGTTATCTTGAGACACTATTTCAATCAAGGTGCATCTGAAGGCTTTCTAACAAGCATTGTTAAATAAGTTTCAGGTATACACACAATAATCACGTGAAAGTCTGCTTATGAAGCAAGCTTTCCTAGCAGATAGAGGTGAGACAAAATGTTTCCTGTCAGAAGGTGATATGGGTGGGAATATGTTTGTTTTTAAATAAGGGAATGAACAATGAGAAATGTAGAAAGAAATCTGAATTTTTCTATCATGACACCTGGTTGTCATTTTGTATTTTATATTTGCATGTTTTAATATTATACAGTTTGGTATTTGGGTTGGTTTTGGTTTTGGTTTATTGTTTGTTTTCATGCAGTACGCTACCCAGAATCACATTGTTTAAACTGGGTAACCTTTAAATCAAGTAAGTAAGTAAGTAAGTTAATAACCTATTTAATTTATAATGCTAGCTTATATTTAGTCCTTAATTTATTAATTAATTATCCTTCATAAGTCTGGCATCATTGCACAATACTATAGTTTCCATCTCTGTGCCAAGTTACAATGAACCCACAGGGGTGCAGTGGAATATTTTACTACTTATTAAATGAACTCTCATGAGTGGCACAGTAGAGACTACATTTTACATAAATGTGTATTTGGTTTTAAATCATCCTAAATTGATCTTGCCTAGCTGATGTGATCACACCATCCATAACTTCTTTTATTATGTAATGAATGAATGAAGTCTCATCCAATATTAGCAATATCAACAATCGTACTTAAGTCCTAGCATATTTATAGAATACAAAATATCAAAATCCTATCTTCATGTTCAATTATCTTTTGCATTAATTTGCAAATAATATTCCATATTATATCCATGAAATCTGCTATGTTGAGCTTTTTGGAAAACATGGCTATTTTAATACTTCAAAGACTGGTGCTTCTGGATTGAAACATTCCTTCTGGATGTCTTCTACAGCCCTATCAAAAATATTTTCCTCTGGAAATCTTAGAACTATAAATATTGTCCTTTAGCAAGAAGTTCTGAACTGTTATCAGCAACTACCGTAGCAAATGTAATTGTGTTTTAAAAGGGCAATATTTGCTTACAAATTTCATTGCATCTTGCAAAAAAATTAAAATAACCTTCCCATTAAGGAAAAAAAAGGAGAATGAGATAAACACATCTATCCAGCTCTCACTTATTTATTTAGTAATGTATTCATTTATCCAATTTATACAGTCACAGACTTGTCCATGAATCTCTGGGCAGCAAATAAAACAATAAAAACAAAAACAAGTCTATTAAATCAATAAATGGAATTGTATATGAATGCTCAATAAAACCTTAAGCTAGTGTTTCCATTTATTTTGTTTATGCAATACGAATCAAAAATTTATATAAATTGAAAAAACTGCATAGCCATTGATTTCTAATCAAGTGAAGTATGTTTAATCAGTGATCAAACTGAATCTTGTTGCAATGCTCTCCTCTAAACAATTTATGTATTTATTTATAACATATTCCACATTTTATAATGTGCTTGGTTCTATGATTTTCAACTAAACATGCAGTTTAGTTGAAAACAGTCCAGAAATTTCTGGCGTGCAAGTTAGGGTAAACGTTTAACAGGGGAATGGTAAATAGAATTATATCAGGTCAATGTTTGCAACTCTATTTTTTTGAGCAAGTTATAATGTTTGTATTAATATTTAATTTGCCTCAAGGGTCACTTCAGGTGAAGTGCATATCTAGCAACCTTAGAATATTTAAGGAAACTTTTTTCAGGTTTTTATAGCTAAGGAAGTTATATACAAGGCCAAAATGGAAACATTCCTATTAGTAATGGAAACCTAAGTAGAGAATTCGTATCTTGAAATAAATGAGTGGGGTTTACATTTAAAATGTAATAAAATATTTATTATTTTATTTTAAGTTACGTTATGAAAGAAAATAACCATCATCAAGAATATACATATAATCCTTATTAGATTAGAATAGAATTTTATTTCTATCCCGCCCTTCTCCCAAAGGACTCAGGGTGGCTTACAGGCACTTTAAAATACATAATACATAAACAATTTA
>JANHFO010004776.1:63845-82808 GCA_032468095.1 Pareas carinatus | reverse complement strand
GCCCTGGGTCCCTTCGGGGAGAAGGGCGGTATAAAAATATAAATAAATAAATAAATAAATAAATAAATAAATAAATAATATCAGAATGAGTACAAGTAAGATACATTCGCAGTGCTTCCCAATATATGGAATACTTCCCTGCCAGTTCTGGTTTCTAAAAGAAAGACTTGGTCCCGAAAATACCAGCAGCCCATCACTGTGTCGAAAATATAAGAAAGAGCTGAAATCTAGAAAGATATATTTTATCTAGGCTGTTTCATCTAGTGTGTTTATGCTTATAGCTGCAGTGGGAATAAGTCGCATATGTAATAATTCTCTGCAGAGATTCTTAGCAATGCAAACTAAGTCTTTTCTTAATACAATCATTCCAGGATTAACCTCTGGTATCAAAAACAGATTCTTTTGGTATGTGATTAAACTCTAGAGAACAAAATTGAAAAACAGCCTTATGTTTGCATCTGAGCTAACATTCCAGGCCTTGCTTCTATAACCTTCATATACTTGCTTAAGCCATTTAAACGCTTTCCCAATTTTTTAACCACATGAATTTATGTGCATGCAATTCCAAGGAGGTCTAGGACAACTCACCACAGTCACCTCGTCCCGGGACAACTCCTGACCACAACTGATCCCATTTTTCTGTTGCTAAGTTGTTTAGCGGGTTTTGTCCCATTTTACAACCCTTACGACTTTTCTTGCCACAATTGTTAAGTGAATTACTGCAGTTCATTAAATTAGTAGCATGTTTATTAACCGAGCTTGGCTTTCTTGTTGACTTTGCTTGGCAGAAGTTCGCAAAATGAGATCACATGACCCTGGGACACACCGCAACGGTCATAAGTATGAGCCAATTGCCAAGCATCCAAATTTTGTTCAAGGGACCGTGGGAATGCTGCAGTGGTTTGTAAGGGTGAAAAAGGAACGTGTTGTTTTTTTCAGTGCCATTGTTACTTCAAATGGTCATTAAATGAACTGTTGTAAGTCGAGAACTAACTTTATAAACCTGTGCAGTAAGGTAACATCGGTCTTGCTCATCCCACAAAACTAAAAACGAACCTACAAATCAGCTATATAATGGGCCCCAAGTTTCTATACATAACGAAGAATGGTAGATGTATAAAAACGGGGGAGTCAAAAACCCAAGTTATATTTTAAATTTTATTTTCTTCTTTAAAAAAAAACTTTTTGTGTTTTTTTGGGGGGGAATTAATTCTTGTGCAATTTGCTCTGTTTATCTATCTTTTTCTTTTATTAATAGGTATTCATCCACATGCACATACACAAAGTAACAATACAAGGGAGACTGTAATAAGTTATCAGTTTAAGATCAAAACTTCTAGTATATAACAATTCTTTTGAATTGTAGTGGAGTTTTTCTTCAATGCCATATTCAACTTTGGATGAAAATGTTAAAGATTGTTGGTGTGTTCTCGGTTCAGTAGGCATTGAAGAGTTTTTTTCATACCACAAAAAAATAAGAATTGGGTTGTATAAACACGAATGGGTTTATTGCAGACAAAAGAACACCTACTAGTCAACAAGCAGTATCAAGACAGAAGCAGCAAAGACTGCTGTGCAACAGGATTATCTACGAAACAGCCTCTAGGCGGCAACCAATGGCCAATTAGACATTTTCCCGTCCGAGTGACCTCTGGAAACAAGCAGTCTGAACCTGCTCAGGCTTCAACTAATTTAGGGCAATGACTAAGCAGAACATACATTAAGCTTAATACATTATGTTATGGTTGCTTTAAGAGCCCAAACAGTTGGTTTGCCATATATGGATGACTCATGGCAATTACTAAGATCAGTATACTGATTGCTATAAAGCAAGAAATCAGAGAGCATTACTTTCTCTCCATTGCTGTATCTGTGCTCCAGTGTTTCTGTTTTTCTGGCTGATTATCCTGGTTAGTTTATAATATATATTGACTGCTTGACTGTGTATGACTATTGGACTCTTAATTGATATTGAATATTGAACTGTGCCTATATCTTGTATATAGACCTTTTATACCCTTTACATTCTGTAGGTGTGTGACATTGAGTTCATCGCTTCATCCTTGCACACTGCCTTCTGTATTTGCACTATCCTTGTAACCAAGGAATCTCTGCTTCTACTTAACAAAACTTAAAAAGTGCCCTAACCTGATTCTACTCAGGGAGGTGAGACCTTCAACTCACTCCCATTTTACTTAGTAAGTCACTGTTGGCTGAATTCATTAAGCAATAGGCGATGATTACTAGAACATAAAGACTGGATTTATGCTTCACACTAAGTCAAATTAAACTATTTTCTCTAATTCCATTGTAAGACATTTCCAAAAAGTTGTGTTTTGGAATCAGCGTTGGGCAGTGAAACCAAGCCACAACTATGCAGGCAGAGTGCAATATTTTTTTTAAACAAACACACACACACATTTATGCACAAAAATTCACTTGCTTTGTAAGCACTGTTTCCAAATAAGTGATTTTTCGGTTGCGAAGTGGGGAGATACAGGTTTTGAGTTGAAAACAGTATTTGAGGGCAATGTGTAATTCAAGAAAATAACCCCATCTTTGTTCAGCAAGGGTAAATCGAGTGGCTAAAGAAGTAGACCAATGAAATGTAATATTTGATGCTCAAATGTCAACAGAAGTTTTATTTCTTTATTCAGTACCATGGACAGCAATATAGCATGCTAATTGTGATCATCCAATGAAATGTGCTGTTTTCCTTATAAATCCTAATGGGTTCTCATAAATTCTCCAACATTCAAAGCCACTGAGAGATAAAATATGTATGCGCCAAACTCCTTTCATTTTGCATTCCTTCTCTCTTCTTGATTTTTAATGATTGCTATTAAACTTTATGCTCTAATGAGAAGTAAAAAAAATAAAAGCAGTATCTCTGAAGGTTAACAGGAAAAAGCTAAGAGCAAATGAGCTGTTACAAACCTACCCTGCATTATGCTCTTTTTTAAAAAAATAATAATGTTGTCTTCCTTGATGTTCAGTTTTAGCATTCTGATTTTATTTCTACTCAATGCTACAGTCGACCAATAAGAAGTACATGTTCAATTATTCTTTGCAGTGCATTATAGTGTATGCGAAAACATGGGCATATGTGAAAATGTGAATAGTGGTAAATCTAAAACTGGAAACAAATATCCAAGACAATTGTTCATTTTCTGGCTTGTGCAGATAGAGGCTTAGACAAGGAACATGTCTCTCTTTAGGGAGACCCACCTGAAAAGATTATAAATTAGCTGTTACATCTCAAATGCATGTTGGAAGGAGATTTGTTTGCCATAAACAGCGCCAGCAAACAGTGTGGCAAGGAGATTTTCAAAGTTCATTTTAACATTGTGATTGCTCTACTGTCTTATTTTCACAGGCAGGAATAATTTTTTTAGATGAATGAAGCAAGTATTTTTTGAACAAGATTGCAAATTATCCTCCCAAAGTTTGAGTGTGCTAGTTTGCAAAGTAAGTGGAGAAATATGCTAGTACTATAGGTTTCATTCTTACTAAGTATATATAATCAGGAGGCATGGTGGCTCAGCAGATAAGGTGCTGAACTTGTCAATCAGAAGGTTGACAGTTCAGCCATTCGAATCCCTAGTGCCACGGAATAGAGCGGTGATGGCAAACCTATGGCAAGTGTGCCACAGTTGGCACACAGAGCCATCTCTACTGGCACGCGTGCCTTCACTCAGGACAGTTTTTTTTAAAAAATTCTTCAGCAGCAATCCAGATGAAGAAAAAATTCTTCAGCAGCAATCCAGATGAAGAAAAAATTCTTCAGCAGCAATCCAGATGACAGGAAAATGAGGGGTGGGGAAAGTGTCCCGCTGCCTGTGGAGAAGCCTCCTGGGCCTCGGGAGAAGCCTCCCGGACACTGGGGGAAAAAACCCACTTCCAGGAGAAGTTGAAGGCCGGTGAGCAGTTCACATTCTCAGCCCTGGCTGGCTGGCTGGCTGGCTCACACTGCTGTCTCAGTCTCTTTCTCTGTCTCTCTTTTTCTGTCTTTGTGTGTGTGTCTCTCTGTGTCTCTCTTTCTGTCTCTCTCTCTCTTTTTATTCTCTCTCTCTTTCGCTCTGAGTCTCTCTCTCTATTTCTCACTCTCATTGTCTTATTCTCTTACTTTCTCTCTTTCTCTTTCTCTCTCTCTCTCTCTCTCTCTCTCTCTCTCTCTCTCTCTCACATTCTCTTTCTCTCTTTTTCTCTCATTCTCCCTCTCTCATTCTCTCTCTCTTTCTCTTTCTCTCTCAAAAGCAGGAACAAATATAGCACTTAAAATGTGTAATACTTAAATAAGCTTCAATTACATCGCTGGGGGTCGGGGTTGTCACAGGGGAGCATCACAAGGGGGTGGGGCCCTAGTGGGGAGGGCGTGTTGCCATGCTGGCACTTTACACTACATAAGTGGCCGTTGGGTTGCAATTTGGGCACTCAGTCTCAAAAAGATTTGCCATCACTGTAATAGAGTGAGCTCCCGTGACTCACCCCAGCTTCTGCCAACCTAGCAGTTCAAAATGATGTAAAAACTGCAAATAGAAAAATAGGAACCGCTTCGGTGGGGAGGTAACACCACTTCGTGTGCCTTAGGCATTCAATCATGCCGATCACATGACCACAGGGACATCTTCGGATAGCGCTGGTTCTTCAGCTTAGAAACAGAGATGAGCAGCGCCCCTAGACTAGCACGCATGTGTGTGTGTGGGAGTTGTTTTATATATATATACATACCTTATATATAATTACATCTGAAGTGACAATGTCTTTTTCAACAAATGTCAGACTTGCTATCATTTTGCATTTTCCAAGATTCCCTGGACTATTTTCTTTTTACTCCAGAGCACTTTGAAAGGCTGAATGACATTCTTTCCTCTTCCACCCTGACAATAGCAACAATAAAAGTTGTGCAAAGGCCAAAATAGAAAAGAGGCTGCATATATGGATTTGATATTTCCTAAAAACCAAGTCTGTCATACTGTAAGATTTACAATGAGGCTAACTGACTACCTGGATCTTTTATTTCTTTCTTGTATCTGACCCGGTGTTTTATTGCTAAATACTAAGGCGAATGTTGCTTAGCCTAACCTCTTATCTTCTTTCTTCAGCCACAGCATGTCAGTGCTGTATCGTGATCCCTGAGCCCACTTGGGGTCTTAAAAAATAACTGTCAAGCTGAATCCATGGTAACTCGGATATTGAACCACACTGTATCTGGCACTTGAAGTCTAAACTTTGCTCAGCATCAGCTCAATTGCCTCAGCAACCACCATAACATTAGCAGATTATCTTGTTTCCAACACCATGCCAGCGTCGAATGTCTAATCCATCTCATCTGGATTAAATAGTGAAACCAACGTTTGAAGCCAAGAGACGTTCAGGCAACAGAAAAACACTCACATGGGCATCCTTATTAGTTCTGATGAAATTGCCAAAGGAAGTTATTAGACAGTTCACCAAATTGTTTTTCTATATGCCTTTCTGGTTATATTTCTGCTGTAACTTCACTATATCCAGGACCTACCAAGTCCTTTATTTCATCTCTATTTTCTTTTTCTGCAATTATTGTCTCCTGTTATTTATTATACCACTAGCATTTAGATTTAGATACAACTCTGCAATGCTTTACAGCCCTCTCTAAGTGGTTTACAGAGTCAGCATATGGCCCTCAGTAATCTGGGTCCACATTTTATCGATCTCGGAAGGCTGAGCCAAACTTGAGCAGGTTAGGATTGATCTCCTGGCAGTGGGCAAAATACTGCATTTTAACCACTGTGCCACCATTATGAGATGGAGACAGAAGGGAAGGCCTAAATGTTTGTTTGAATTCCCTGCCCCTTAACTCTTCATTTCTGCTTATAAATAGACAAAGGAAGTAAAATATGTCGCGCTTAGAAGGAACAGTTTTCAAGACATATTTTGACAGCTTAATAGGTGAAAGTGCAAACTGAAGAAATAAAATAAAAGTTGGGCAGGGGTGATCAACTTGTACCTGTCTCTGTGAATATATCCTGCACTGTTTAATGTTATTGCCAACTGCTCAATAGCCTATTGTGGATCAGCTCTCAGACTTCCAAAAGAGAACTTGTCAACATAAGAACTATTCCATGAAATATTCCATGAACTTAATATCCACTTACTATCCCAAAGGTGGTTTTTCAAGAGGCACCTGAACGTTCTTTGTTTTTCCTTGAAGATGTTTTACTTCTCATTCAAGAAACTTCTTCAGATTAGAAGTGAAGATGCTTCTTGGATGAGAAGCAAAACATCTTCAAAGAAAACCAAAAAAAGTCCAGGTGCCTCTTGAAAAACCACCTTTGAGACAGTCATGACCTGAATGATTGAGAATCTTCACTGACGATTAAGCTATGCACTTAATAACTCATTTCCTCTTCCTCCCAACAAATCTTAGTTTGGGTCTATATTAAACAGTCACAGGATTATCTCCTTTTTGAATTGTTGAGGTTCCAGTGTCATCTGTGAGTTTAGTTGGCCAATGACATTGGTTTTATTGCATAGAAATCTTTGTATGTATTTACTGCTTGGTGTAAAATTGCATCTGGACCTTTTTTGTAGAGGGGGATGTCGAAGTAGCAGTAGCAATTGGGATTTTTTTTTAACCATCTTGCCACTTGTTTTTTGTTTTTTTCAAGCATCGTTAACTTTAGTGTAACTGCGAGTTCCTCTTATTTACTTTTGTTTGCAATGAGGAACTGTTTGAATCCAAGTCTAAATTTCAAGATAGTTTATTCCTATATTTCTATCGACCCCAACGGGCTTAGAGAAAGAAGCCCATTCTTAGTAAACAGGAAACCACAGGCTCTCCAACATCTATACAAATAAAATACAATCATCAGACACAATCCTGTAATCAATATGTTTTTTTAACTTTTCTGCTAGTTCACAATCAACAGCACAATGCACTTGTACTGTGGATTTAGTTGAGTCTTCATTTCAGCTTTGCAATTTTCAACTGACTTAACCTTTTGATTCTCACAAACATTTCTCCCAGATTCACAGAAAATTTAGAGCATTCACCATTACTAGCAGGCAATTCATTTGTCTATCATCAAATAGTGTTCTAATAAGGACAGAGACCAGCCTGACACAGAGGCTTTCAAAATTCATCCCGTCCACATTTTCTCCTGAATTTTACAATTTCACTTTAGCTCATTCTGGGCAGTAACAGAGGCATTAAGGATCTTCCATTATTCTCAAGAGTAGCCATTGTTGAGTAACTGACAAGGTCACCACGCTGGAACCTTTCCTGACGTTCTCCAGGGCCTTGTGGCCCTGCTTCTTCTCTCCTTTTATGATTGCTCCCTTTCACCTATTTTCTCCACGCTGCCACAAAACAAAAAGCAAAAAAGGAGGCAACTTTCAGACCCTCCATTCTTTCTCCTCTTTTCTTTGCAAACTTTCAGGACGGTGGCTAAAAATGACACATCGAAGAAGAAGTGATGAATTTGCAGTGAGAGTGGCGGAAAGAAGGGAACCCATCACCCCACTTTTCACCCCACCCCACTTTCAGGAGCTGTTCATCTTTCCAGAGCACCTCACTCCAAAGTTATAATCTCTCATGTGCCAGTCTGGTGTTTTGTTTTCCATTGCTAGGTTTTGTATAGAGTAGGGGTCACCAACCCCACCCACCCGGTCCATGAACCGGTGCTGGTCCTCTGAGGGTCAGCAACTAGTCTGTGCAGCTGGAGGTGAGCCGAAGGCACTCCAGGCAGGGGGCAGGGCCAGGGCAGGAGGGCGGCGGTGCAGAAACCACCCAGCACAAAGGCTCCCTGCCAGCCTGCAGCTGGTCCTCGATTCCTGGGCTCTGTGTCCTGCCCCCTTGCTCTTCCTTCCCCCATCCTGGCACCCCACCCCGCCTCGCACTCCATCACACAGCCTGCAAATCAAGCATATCAGCCCCTCCTGCAACTGGGGAGGGGGCGGGGTGAGGAGAAGCCACGCCTCCCCTCCCAAGAGCTGCATCTCCAAGGGAATCCCTCTCTCGCCTGCATCCCCTCCAGTGCCACCGAGCCTGCGCAAGGCCGAGTCAACCTAGCCTCCCTTCTACTTCTTCGGAACAGCCGTCTTAGCACCACCACCCCACAACACTCTGGATCCCCAGCCTGTTCTGCTCGAGGGGCCGAGGGAGGAGCGTCTCGTCTCTCCTCCCTTCCAGCAAAGGCCTCTCTCTCTGTCCTCCAATCTTCCTCCAGAGCAGAGCAAGAAAGCCTCCTCCTAAGAAGTCCACCTCCCCAATGTCTCCATTGCCTTCCCCTTCCTCTCCTCCCTGGTCCGCAGAAAACCTATCTCCCATGAAACCAGTCCCTGGTGCCAAAAAGGCTGGGGACCACTGGTATAGACTACTCTACACTAAGCAGTTAACAGACTAATAGAAGAGCAGAGATGCCCCTTTAATGTCAATTAAATGTTATGCAGGTTTTTACATATGCACGCACACAGTAATATACAGGGTATGGGCAGATTTGGTATGTTGTCTTTGAGGACTCCTAGCCAAACTCCATTAAATCAAGGGTTTGCCGTATTATAAAGCTTGCCTGTTTTCAAGGTTTGCCATTTAGTTTTCTCTCCATTTTTGAATTATCAGCCAGAATATCAGCAGTGATAAAGCACAACAAGAAAACGATCTTGATGTGGTCCTGTGATTGGTTATATTTGCAAATTGTATTGGCAAAATGCCACAGAAATGCTATTGTCCACCTGCCTCAAAGGCTGACTAACTTCATTCGAAAATATAGAAAAGGTGACTCAAGAACTGTAGCTTGCCAGAAATGGAAATTTATTTTAAGCTTGGTAGACCTTGTCTGTATGAAGCTGAAATGTTGCAACCTTGGAGATTTTAAGAATGCAAGATCAAGAGATTTCTTAGCAGAATTCAGGTCAATGATGGTTCTCAAAATGACTGAAATTAAAGCTTGCATCTCCAAAATGGAATGTCTTGGAAGTTCTAAACGTTGCCATTAGATTCCCAGATGTCAGCTATGAAGATGGGTCACCTTTGCAAAATCATCATTAAGGTGTCATGTACAATCATTTCTGGGCCACCCAGGTTTGACATAAGTCACATCATATTGGAAGAATCTCTAAGTCGCTTTGAAGACAAAATTTACATTTCCATTCTCCGAGCAGGTGGTCTCTGTTTCCAATGGACTGTGGTTGTTCACAGGATAGTGGGCAAAGCTGTAATGTTAGTCTATATCCTGCCAGCACTAAATTCAACCTCTATTTGGCAATATTTGGTGAGAAACAACAATGTCACCAAGCTCTCCTTTGTTTCTGCCAAATTTGACATCTTTCAGAGCACAATGCTCTGAAAAAGAGGCAGATACGGTCTGCCAACTGCACCATTTAGCTTTTTTTCCCTCAAATCCTTTTGAATCAAGCCTCTTTCGAAAGCAAAAAGCAATCTTGCTTGAGGATTTCACTGCCCTGTTGGATACTCACTCCAAGATCAATCACCTGTTCTCATTCTGTATTCCAGCTGTATTTTGATCTTTTTCCCAGAAACTTGCCTGTTTTATTACAGCTTGGATTTTAAAAGCCAGAGAAGATAACAGTATTGTTTAATGCTGCCATCTTTCTAAAGCAGGAGAAAGTCAAAGTCAGCCAGAGAGAAATAATTAGAAATGTACAATGGGGTTTCTTCCCCTTTTCTTCTATTTCTTTCATGCACTATTTATAAATCTACAGAACAGACATATGGGAGGCAAACATGCATAAAACTGGCATTGCTTTCCAATCCATCTAACATAAGCTACCAATATGCTACAAGATTTATTTACCTTTTGGGGAAGATGATGATGGGGATGGATGTATTCACAAACCAGATTCAACTGTACCTTAAAATAATTTTCTCTCTCGTGTCATCCAGACATATTGGGACTATTTCTCAGGAACAAAAGAACAGTCCCAGCCCATGATGGCCATTATATTACAATTAGTATCATCCAGGTAAAACTTTCCTTTTTTTATAGGGCAATTTTCATTTAATTCAATGAATAGAAATATTCTTCTCATGCTTTTTTTCCCTCTGAAAGGAGAAGACACATTTGGAGAAATTCTCAAAGGAACAGTATGCTCCTCCTATTTCTCCTTGGGTATGTGGTATGCTCAAGTCCTTTGTGTGAAATTCCAGATTTCCATTGGTCCATCATTCATAGACGCCCAATGTTACTTTTACATTTTGGCACCCATATAGGAATAAACTTCTGCAAACCTTTGTTGATCATAAGCAGATTCTTTTTTTAAAAAAAGTCCTCTTATTGAGAAGCCAGCTTGCAGCCCCCTATGATGAACTATCAAAGATACTGATTCAGGTGGTGCTACTACAGGTCAGACCTGTTGGCACTTCTTCAACTCTTTGTGTCCCTGTTCTAACCAATGTCAACTAGCTTCCTGGGAGTTACTCAAACACATCTCAAATAATTCCATCCAGGTTGCTGAAATTAGTTTAGTTGCTGAATTCTTTTTTCATTCCTGTTCTATTCATCTCAATAAATCTGATGATTCATCCCATGTCATTGAGGTGGATAGCACTTAGCAATAACACTTAGACTTATATACCGCTTCATAGTGCTTTACAATCCTCTCTAACTGATTTGACAGAGTCAGTATATTGCCCCTCAACCATCTGGGTCCTCATTCTATTGAACTCAGAAGGATGGAAGGCTAAGTCAACCTTGAGCTGGTCAGGATCAGACCACTGGCATTCGGCAGAATTTGCCTGCAGTACATCATTCTAACCACTGCAGCACCACAACTCTTTTTGGCAAGATTTTGGCATTGTTTCCTTCTCAGGGTTAAGAGTGAGTAGCCCAAGGTCACCCAGCTGGCGTTGAATCTAAAATGACATTAAAAATCACAATATCTCAGTTTGTACTCTGATGCCTTAACCACCAGAGCAAAGTATGCAACCATGTCAATTTTAAGAGCGTAACTGAATAACGTGATTAAACTGTGTAACTTTATAAATAGCATAACTTTTTTGCAGTCTGGATTGAGCTGCTTCTAGGAGATAAGAGGCTAATTCCTCTCCCACCTGTGAGCTGCATGTCCCTAATAATTCATTACTTTCTCATGATGTCTCAGGGAAGGATATGTTTGGATAAGTTGGATCAGGTTTTTCTAAATAAACCAGTAAAGAACTGCATACCTGATTTAAATCACTTGTAGGATTCAGATTTATCACTCACTCAATTAAAAAAAATTGTACATGCCTAGAAATTAGCAATACCAATAGTACTTATATACTGCTTCATAGTGCCTTACAGCCCTCTCTAAGTGGCTTACGGAGTCAGCATCTTGCCCCCAATCATCTGGGTCCTCATTTTACTGACCTCTGAAGGATGGAAGGCTGAATAAACCTTGAGCTGGTCAGGATCGAACTGATGGTGGTTGGCAGAATTAGCCTGCAATACCGCATTCTAACCACTGTGCCACCACAGATCTAGATGGTCAATATGTGCTGCCTTTCACACCACGTCTCATTAACAGCTTGGCATTTTGCTCAATTCCAGCCGGCTTGAGTGCTAAGCTTGCAGAGAATCTCATTTCCTCTAATGAAGTAATGCAAAGGTAGTCATGCTACACTTTAGAAGTGGGAGCTGCATAATTTCACAAAACTGCTTTTTTGCAGCATCCTTTCGAATGTTTGTCCAGCTCTCAGACCTAATGAATTTATTTCACATATTCTTCCATGATCATTCATAATCCATTTATAAAAGCACTATTTCCATAAGTCAAATGTCTGGAGCAGATTTTAAATATGGAGTAATGGAGTCCATATGAACTATTTGTTTTTCCCAGTCTAATATTATAGCAGAAATGTAATTAAACTTCATGGTGTGGTGCCTAACATTTGAACCATGAACAAGCAATTATTAGAAATAATTTGCAAGGGGAGGTCCAGTATCAAATATTTATTTATTTCTTAAAAACTCACTTCTGGATGGCCTATAAAAATGATAGATTATCCCTATGAAGTATGACCAGAAACCCAGTTAAGTTAATTAAAATTTCTTTCTTCTAATAGCTCCTGTAATGAGAAAGAAGTTTGCTAAATTAACCACACTGAAGTTGTGGGGATTTTGTCACCAATTTGAGGCAAATTGTTGCCAAGCATTTAATATATGAAGAAGGGGGGGATACTCATGGGTTTTTTTTAAGCTTTGCATGTGGGAACATGAATCTAAACCAAAATTACCAATTTAAATCCTAAAAAGCTAGGCATGTAATAATGCACAGCCAGAAGCAGTTACGCAAATCATTTGTCATCCCAAATATTTTGGGAATATTTAATTACAGATTTCCCATGGAAAAATAGACACATTAATGAGAGAATAAATTACATTTAGTACAAAAACGTCAATGCAACTATTCAACAGGATGCCTTCCCAAATCAGATCCTTCATTTCAGAGCAGTTGCTGATAGGGGGATAAAAATAAAGATTTGCTGCCTTAAGCCTTGAACAGATCTTTGTGCCACTGCATGTCAGGGAACATACATGTGCCTGAAATTCAGAGGCGGTTGCATAGCTGTTGCATTTATACTGAAACCAGCTAGCTCAGGGGTGGCAGGCCCAAGTTTATTCTGATCTCTGGAGGGCCAGAGATAGCGGCTGTTCCTCTATCCTGGTCCTATTAGATCTTTCAGCGGCTTTTGATACCATTGACCATTGGTTGGGGGTGTTGGGAATAGGCGGAACTATTTTGCGATGGTTCCGCTCCTACCTCTCCGACAGGTCACAGTCAGTATTGACAGGAGGACAGAGGTCGACCTCTCGTCGTCTCACTTGAGGGGTGCCGCAGGGGTCGGTCCTTTCGCCTCTCCTGTTCAATATTTATGTGAAGCCGCTGGACGAGATCATCCGTGGCTTTGGGGTGGAGTTCCATCAGTACGCTGATGATACACAGCTGTACGTTTCCACCCCGGGCCACCCCAATGATGCCGTGGAAGTGATGACCCAGTGTCTGGAAGCAGTGTGGATCTGGATGGGGAATAACAGACTCAAACTCAACCCCTCCAAGACTGAGTGGCTGTGGTTACCGGCATCCCGATATGGCCAGCGTGAGCTATAAATAAAATTTCTATTCTATTCTATTCTATGGCTGATGCAGCTGATGTGTGCTGGGTTTTTCCTCTCCTATCTCCACCATGGCCCCCCAGAGACCCCTTCCAACCCTCTGTGCCCCTTGTGGACCCCCATAGAACCTCCAGACCCCACTGCACTCCCCACCAATTGCCCTGTGGCCACCATTGGCCCCTCCACAGCCAAAGATCCCCTACCCTTCCCGCCACTGCTAGGGAACAACCTGCTCACCACTAAATCCTGCCCACAGGCAGGATACAGATAAGCCGCAAGTTGCATCTGGTCTGCAGGCTGCCAGTTTGACACCTATGCTCTAGCTCAGTCATGGCAAACCTTTTAGGGTCCGAGTGCCCAAACTGCAACCCAAAAGCAACTTACTTATCACAAGGTGCCAACACGGCAACACGCCCCTCCCGTGGCCATTGGTGATTCCCCGTGCCCATTGGTGATCCCCATGCATCCCCATGCCCACCAGCAACCCCCCTACACCCCCACACCTGTTGGCACCCCATGTCCATCAATTCCCCTCCTGCATCCCCCCCCACAGTTGTCAGTGACCCCCACATGCCCCCTGTGGCAATCAGCAATCTTCTGCCCCTCCCAGGAGCTTCCCCCAGCTTCTGTGGCCTGCTGTGAGCTGTGCTCCCCTCCAATTTAGCTCCTCTTCTCTCTCACCTTCATCACAGACTCTGCACCATACTTAAGCGACCCACCTTACCCCATTGCGCTCCCATTGGACTGCTATTTATTTTGTAAATCAAGCTTTTCCACTGTACTTGAAAGCAGAAAAAAATGGAAGATCAAAATTCTCCAAAGGAAGAATTTTGTCCAGGGGCTAAAGTTCATAATTAGTATCAGTGTAGGGGCTTCTTTTCCTTCTTCCATGTTGCTGTTGCTTTTCTCTCGCCCATCTCCCCAGTTCACATGACACAAAGCCTTAATATGGTTTGTTTAACTTTTAGCTTGTTTGAGAAACCTAGCCATTGGATGCTATAAAACATGGATTACAGACATATGATTGTAAACCCAACTGTAGGTCAATACATACGTTCATACAATATCCTATGCTTGTTCATAGCTAACAAACTGCGTGGATCCAGCCAGTATGGTTGATGAACCAAGTTTGATCTTTTACTATTGGAAAATCCAGCCAATTGTTGGCTAAGTGAACTGTGGCTTAGTACAATGTGGGAATCAGTGTCAACATTAACCTTTACACGTGGTTATAAATCATGGTTTGTAGTTTACCAAATGAAAATAAACTGTTATGAGTGCAATGTCACATCCTAGCCAGTAGGGCTAATTCAACTCATTGTGTGGTTCACAGCATATGCTAAACAGAGTTTAAATGAGATTAGGTGGTACTGTAGGACTGCAGGGTACGGTGTGTAACAGGCCATTAAGCCATTATAAAATTTGCATAATATGTTGAACACAGTGATTGCATTTTGCTAGGCCAGGTTTATGGCTTTACGCATTTTGTGAACAGCAGTTCCACTATTATTTTGCGTTCTTCTCACCGCCTCCAACTAAGATCATGCTATATATCTGTATGGGAATATTGACTCTCACACATATTCAGAAAATATCCATTTTCAAGAGGATTGAGAGAAAGAACCCAACAAATTTAGAAATTATGTCAGGGCAGAAAAGGGCTTTGCAGTAATTTCAGCTCTAATTCATTCTAATTCAGCTCTAATTCATTCCAATCTCCATTCCTTCTGACAATCACTTCATGTCCTTACCTGCCTCTCAGCTCGGGCCCTGGGTAAGAAAGCTGAATGAAAGCACAAAATGATGGTCTCTTTCTGCCAATTGCATTGCCAACAGGAATGGCTCTTACAAGAATTCTGGATGCCAGTCAAGCTATTACATCAACGTAAGAGCGAAAAGGGGAGAGAAAAGTGCAGAAATTACTTCAATGGTGATAAATAAGCAGACATCCTTAATTTGCCTCTCTTACATAGCCATTTTGATAGGATTCAATATTTTGTCAGCGTTTTAGGATGAATTCACACAGTTATCAGTGGAGACGGTGTATATTTAGCAATGGGCCGTGAAACCTGGTGGCCATGCCAGCACAACCTGCATCAATTTGTGGCAGGAAATGCTCTACTTATTCACATATTATTTCCAAAAGGGGATAAACATGGATCAAGGCATAATCACATCATCTGTTTAATTCTCACTACCTGATTCTATGCCATTTTTTCAGTACCATCAGTGCCATGCTAGGTATACTTCATGAATCAGAATCAGAATCAAAATTTATTTTGCCAAGTGTGTCTGCACACAGGGAATTTGCCTCCGGTGTACATGCTCAATACCTACATGCATACAATAAACAAACTGTGATTACAATCAAAGATACATTCATGATCATTTGTATATATAAACGTAATCATTTGTGTATATAAGCATAAGATATATTCATAGTCATAATGTACATTCATCTTGTCAAGTACATATAAGCTCCAATCGACAAATCGTGATCTTAATGCAATTCACAATCATTTTTTCACATGTGATTTCACATGTGAATTTACATGAATTGTGAATTCACAATTCAGAATCAGATGTCCATGAAAGAGTATGCCATAATGCATTTCACTGTCTTTTAAGTTGAGTTGACTTGAGTCACTTGTCACGCTAACCATTCTTTTTTTAACCATGATTTATTGCAGGTGACATTTTTTGTTGAAGCTGAGATGTATTTTTATTTTTAATCATACTTTTTGATTTTTTTAAAGAATTTTATTGGTTTTAAACACGCATAGAATAAGAAGACAAACAAACAAAACACACAGACAAGTGCTTCAAAATTTCAATCAGCATCAACCCTTTCACAAATCCTCAGCAATGCCTATTTCTTCTTACTAATACTGATACACATACATTTTCAAATCTATGCAAAAACAATTCAAGTTTAAAATTTATCTGTATCTTTGTCATTTCTTGTACCCATTTATGTATTTTTTCCCAGTATTTTTCAGCATAACTGCAAGTCCACCACATATGATAATATATGCCTGCATTGTCTTTACACTTCCAACACTTATCTGACACTTCTTTACTCATCTTAGACATTTTGCATGGTGTTGTATGCCATCTATAAAACATCTTATACAAATTCTCTTTATATGCCCTTACTTTGGTCATCGTTAAGTTTTTCTCCAGCAGTTTCTGCCGTCTATCAATATCAATAGGATATCCAAAGTTTTTAGCCCAAGTTATCATAGTCTCTTTAACTTGTTCATCTTCCCTTCTTCTATCTAATAGAAAATTATACATTTTCTTTATTAATTTCTCCTCATTAGTCATCAATAACTCATCAAATTATGTTGGGCCAGTTTCAAACTTGTTGGGTTCGCGCCGCGAAGGAACAGGCAGGAGCACTCGGGTTCAGAAAAGATGTTTATTGTAGTCAAGTTAGAACGAAACAGTCTCAGCAACATGCAACAGTAACCAGCCCTTCTTAAGGGCAATAACAGTGGGCTTCAACCAATCAGGGGCGGCTTGACCAGCCGCCGGGCTGTCTAATGCTAGGGAAAATTCCCTGACCTAGTTTCTGTCTGCTGACCATTTGTTTTGCCAGACTTTATGGAGCCTGGCCAGCAGGTCAGCCTCCGGGGATCCTACAAAACTCTTCTGTTTTTCCATCTTTATCATGTCTACTTTTTAATTGTAGATATGACCACCATGTAAGTTTCATACCCTGATTTTCCACTGCAAGTCTAGATTTCAAATTTCTCTCCAGATCTAAAATATCCTTATGTCCAACTTTTTTCCATATCAAACAAATTTGGATGTACGAACGCTTCCATAGTAGAGACCCCTCTGGGATTTTCATATATATATATTGTTTAACTTTCTCCCATGCCTTATATAAAGCATTCCTCACATAGTGATTTTGAAAGTATCTGTGAATCTTTACCATACCATAAAAAGGAGTGCCATCCTAATTGTAAATCATACCCCTCTAACAACCTCATATTCTTTAACACTATCCATTCTTTAATCCATGTTAAAGCAGATGCCTGGCAGTATAAATTCCAATCTGGCAGGCCCAAACCTGCTATCTTCGTGTTATCCTGTAATAATTTCAGCTTTATTCTTGCATTTTTCCCTTGCCATACATATTTTGTTATCAATGCATTCAATTCATCAAAAAAATTCTTTCCTTGTTCTTCAAGGATCAAAAAGGCTATAATGTTGATGAATTGATTCTGGTGAAAGAAGTGGAGTGGATTTTTTCAGCCCATTTTCACCAAGAATTATGAAGAGTTCTTGGAGGAATGAATGGAATGAAGTATACTAAACCTTGTGGAAGATTCACATACCTGTTCTCAGTTTTATTCCCTCAAAAACACAACCCCCAAATTATTTTGGCAATATGATCAGAGGTTTTAAGGGACTCTGGAAAATGGGGACTCAAAAGTACTTATTCAACAAACCATCTTTGGCCATTTTGCCCAACAGGTATCGCCTTCAGTCATGGTTTACAATTCATAGCACACATAGCCAATGTAGGACTGATATATTGTGTGATAACCAGCCTGTTTGTTGTCGAACAATGAAAATGCGATCCTACAAAAGACAAGAGGGTTGTGTGCTTTGGCAGATTGAAAGCAGTTGCAATTTTCTCTATATAAAAAGCAAACATAGCATTATCTGATGCTGCGTTTCTCATCATGTATCTTAAATGCTGTCACCTCTTCTTACTAGATGATAATTTAGCTTTTACCTTCTATAGTAATGATCACAAACCATCTCAGGTATAAAAGGTTTAACAGGCTATTTTTTTCTTCTCCCCGTTCATAAAAGTATACTTTGTTCTCCCTTTGCCAGTTTCCCCCTTTCAAAAAAATCTAGTTACTAATGGAACCATGATTACACAAGATACCGCCAATCTTCTTCTGACATTTATGCAGAAAATCTTAAGACTGACCTTTTCCATTATAATAAGTTCCAAATGAGATTAGATTTAATAAAGGCTTCTCTCCAATTAAGAAGAGAATTGGGTAAAGCAGACTGCACCCCAAGTCTTTGAAAAATTAGAGGCAGTCCTCAGATTAGGATCATTCACTTCTGAAGGAGAATATTTGTAGCTCAGGGTCAAAATGAGGGATCTGGAGTAGGTAACAATTTTAGCCAGTCTGGGTAATGAAACGTTTGCAAGAAAACAATGAAGCTCAGAGACCACCAAGAACTCCTTAGGACATGCCTTCAGTGATTGTTTAAATTTACAACAGCATCAAAAAAAGTGATTTATGACCCGTCCTCACACATCTGTTGCAGCATCCCTGTAGTCATGTGACTGTAATTTGGACAGTTGGGAAGTGTCATATATTTATAACGCCCCATAAATGGTATGCAATTATACCACTGATTTTTGGCATTTAAAACACCGGCCATTCCTTGGGCATGATGCCACACCTTTTCCCGAGCATCTGGTAAAGGTTGATTAATTACTCAGAGAAGCAATGGTCCTGTGACTCTGGACAAACCCAAATATTACAGCATGTGCTTCTCCAGGTCTTATACTGCAAATACATGGGCCTCATCTCATTACTAAATACCTAAAGCGCAGAGGACGATTAGATATGTCTCTGCTGCTTTCAGACAACAACCCTAGCATGCACTGTTGCCAAGTTCTGCTTGAAAATGCTCAACATTTGTGGGACGGTGGCCGATGCCTTGTTTACCGTATTTGACAGATTTGTAGAATGGAATGGAATGAATCAGAATGGATCAGAATGAAATAGATGTAGAATAGAATAGAATAGAATAGAATAGAATAGAATATAATAGAATAGAATAGAATAGAATAGAATATAATGAAATGCAATGCAATGCAATG
>JANHFO010004776.1:33938-53266 GCA_032468095.1 Pareas carinatus | reverse complement strand
AGATATAGATATAGATATAGATATAGATATAGATATAGATATAGATATAGATATAGATATAGATATAGATATATTTCAAGTTAAATACATTATCTTATTCCATGCTTTAGGGTGAGTTATCTCCCTTGCAGCCTAATTTCCAACTTCTGTCCATCACAGTGAAGAGCCTTTCAAGAGAGTGGAAACTGAAGTTCATCCATACCCAAATAATGGGGTTCTTTCTCCTAATAATATCAATATAGTTGGAATAATTAGCTTTTGTGACAATTATTTATATAGAGTATTGTTTGCTGCACAGTCAGTCAGGTTGCATTTGGCATTTTTGTCCACCTGTCATGGATCTGGGATAGACTGATATCAATGTTTGATGGCGTTAGAGGTATCGTCACAGAACGTACTGCTCCAAGTAAAGCTGCCTTTTGCAATTGATTGATGGTGAATTTGTCGATGTTTGGATATTATACTTACATTCATTCTTTTATTCAGAGAGGTTCAGAGTGGTCAATTTGGTTGATGCATTGTCACCAAAAAAGGCAGAAATTCTAATATCTCATAGCTGAGTAGTAATTTGTTTTACAGACAAGAGAGTCCCATGTAAAGCTGCTAAATTCTTTAATAGCTGGAAAAGCTGTGAATTTATCTGGCAGGGAAGTTGCTAGTTTGGCACCAAGAACAGCCAAAAATGTAATAGGCATAGAGAAGGAAATGGTTTATTAAATGTTAGTGTCAGTAGCCGTGTCCTTGCTCTTCAAGGGATGTTGAATCCAAAGAGATAGGTAAAAATAAGAGATTTTAAGATGGTCCAAAGATTTTTGGAGTCACGGAGTGAAAAATCAAAATGAGCCAAGTTTTCCATGGTGAGCAACCATGATAGGAGATAGCAAGTTTCCTGAAATCTCCCTAGGTATCCTACTCCACATGGTGGTTAATAACTCAACTGGATCGATTCTGTTTTTCTTGACCTCAGCTGTCTACTGTATCTTTCTTCTAAGTTGTTGCCACTACTTTGTACAGATGAAGAAGAGGAGGTTTTAGCAGATCTTCATCTCCAGCTGTTTCTATGTCTGGAGAAGAATTTGACTTCAGCTCTTCTCTTATCTGTTATCAGTTTTGATTATGAAGGAGCTCCTCATTAAGGGATACTTGAAAGATCATACTTGAGAGCCTGGATAACTGTTATGAGTCAGTCTAGATAAATGATCTGATGAGATAAATGATCTGGTTTATGATAAGGCAATTTTATTTGCTTTTATTCCTGGTCTACTGTATTTATACATTTGCTTATAGACCCACAGATGGTTAAGGGTGTATATAAAGACAGTATTATTTCCAGAGTTTGAAATGTGACATAAAAAAATATTCATCACCTGTATGTCAGTGTTTGACTTCCCACCTCTCTTTTGTCGATGGTCTCCTTTTTGTCTTTTAACCAAGATGAACTTCTGTGATGGTATTTAAGAAAGTGTCGGTTTCATTGGGCTCTTTTTCCCCCTCCTTATCTCAATGTCTCCTGAGCAGCTTCCTTCTGGAAGTGTTCTCAAGGAGGAAAATGTCATGAAAAAGAAATATGTTTTGCAAATTTAGAGGAAGCTTTTCTTTTGAGGCCCAAGTCTCACTAGTAAAGTCAAGGAAGTGACCTTGAAGACACAAACAGTTGGAAAATTAAAATATTTTCAACAATATACTTATTTACATTTCACATAAATGTGAATGTAAGAAGTGGTGCCTCCTAGAAAGGGAAGGAGACGAGAAACAAAATCTTTTTTAGTAACATGGGTCACATACTGTGAGATTTTGCTTATGTTCCTTTGTTTTTTATGCTAATCTGAAGAATTTACGTCAAGGGAAGAGCCTAGTGTGCTAAAAAACAACAACAATTCATCTTCAAGAATTGCAAATGAGTTGAGGGAAAAGTTGAGGGAAAAGAATGACCTTGTATGTTATCAACTAGAAGGATCAGTCAACATTTCGGATTTGAAGGATAAATGTGATTTGAGCACATTTGGATTGCAGCACTTCTTGTCACCTCACTCTTAAGGATGATTTTCCACCATGTGAGCTTAGAAAAAGGCATAATATTTGCAGACAGATGCACACTCTAAATTACCTTTCTCCCATTGCACTCAGACTGCTGTAAAGTCCTATAAGTCATATGAGACGTGATCATTAAATTTTGAGACCAGTCCCTTAAATTGAAATAAAATTACCGGATTTAAATTTGGCTCCTACCCTCTTCAAAGTAGTTCCCTTGGGCAGCTGTGCACCGATCCCAGTACCTCTTCTATTTTGGGAATGCCTCCTGGAAGTCACATTCTTCAAACCTGTCAAGCACGTTTTACAATTCACGTTGGATATCCTCCATCCTGCCAAAACCGCAACCCTTCAGCTTCAATTTCATCTTTGGAAACAGAAAGAAGTCACAGAGGATCAAATCTGGTGAATAAGGTGGGATAAGACCATGTGGTTACAGGCACAAAAATGGCATGTTGTGAGAGCTCTGTGAACTGGTACATTGTTGTCAAGGACCATCCATTCAACATTCCATGAGTTTCAGTTGACAGTATTTCTTTATTTTATAAATGTGCGGATGCATGTGCTAACTAAAACATCTGTAACACAGAACTCAATGAAGATAGCGCTTTGAAACTTTATGTAGCTTCTTCTCAAGGCTGTTAAATGACACTGCTGTGTGTGCATGGCAATCACGTGATCCATTCCCCCCACAGTGAGTACATTCTCAGAATTTAATGATCACATCTCATATTTGGCCTAGTTGACATCCTCTAGCAGCCTAAAGCAAGCCAGTACTAGTTGACCCCTCTATTCTACCCCTTCTGAAGAATGACAGGTAGGTTCTTATGAAATATTATGTCTTATGAAACAGACAGACGTAGACATAGACATAGATATTATTCACCATATATCCTACAACTAAGGCCTCTTTTGAATTAAGTTCAACTCCTGGGGACTTTGTGGCCACATTATCAGGCACAAAATAAGCCCTAACGTGTCTTTTGGAGTAAAATTTAATATAAGACACGGGTTTTTTTTAGGGGAAACACGGTAAGTCTATATTATATAACAACAAATCTGACTCACCCCTCAGTTCATAGATAATATTTGCTGTAGGTACAGCTGACACTATGAGAGATTTCCTTGTGTTTGTTAGCAATATATTTTTCAACCTCATGACAAATCCTTGGATTTGTATTCTGTCTGCTTGAAAACTCCGCTTTGCTTGTTTCGTTACATCCCAGTGCTGAAGAGTTGTGGCAGATCACCCTGCCACACAACACCTCAATGGCATGCACAAATATAGGTTTGTTTCATTCGGTTATTTGGTCTACTTTGTTCAGAAAATGAATAATGTTAGATAATAATAAAATTAGTAAATGTATTAAGTAGATATTTTATGAAAGCAATTTATCAAATAACCAAGGATGAACTGTTAGGGAAACTTCTAGTAGAGTATTCTAAATCAAGATTCTGAATATGTTTTGTATGATTCTTTTTCCTACAGGGCAATTAATAAATTACAAATCTCTAATTATCTAATGATTTGACTATTATATAGAAGTCAGTCCAGATACATTTTTTGCAGATGTGTCTGCTTTACAATTGTACTTGGTGCAAAGAAAAGAACATTTAAACCAATGCATTAAACTAATCTTGATGTGGCCATATATAGAATTAGAGGCAAGGTGTTGTTTCTGCAGAGGTGTGTGTGTGTGTGTGTGCATGCTCCTGAGCATTGGTTCAACAATGCAAAAGCAGCATTCAGAACCGATCTCATTTATTTCTTTTATTAAACCCATTTCTACCATGTTGTAATCAAAACGACTCTCGGCGGTTGACAAAAAGTACAAACAGAACAAAATAAAATCTCCACAGTCACATAGAAAAGAAGAAAAAAAACAAGTAGCAATGGTTAGAAACAACCATCAGCCAAACAAAGCACAGCAAAAATAAAACAAACAACAAAGCAACAGCAAAAAAAAGGAGCGAAAAGACGGCATCAGATATAAGCTGAGAGGAAAGCTGTCTAAAACAATTTTGTCTCTAACCATTTCCAGAAAGGAGATTCAGAGAGGGAGGAAGGGCAACCTGACTTACAGCAAAAAGATGAAAGAAGGAAGGCAGACAGAAAGCAAAATCTTGAAATAATGGGTTTTGCAGGACTCTGCTAGATTTATTTATTTATTTTACTTTCAAAGATTTATATGCCGCCCTTCTCCCGCAGGACTCACCTGTTCTAACCGGTGAGACAGTGGTGCAGAGAGTAAGGAAGATGTCCTTGATAGATACTGTATATGCAAGAACCGTTAGGGAAAAGGAGTTGAAACTTGTTTTAAGTCCAGAGATAATATTTGAAAGTGGCTGGCTGATCCTAAAAGGCAGACACTGTTCATCCCTTTGTAACCTTCATTGGTTTATTCTACCTGTTGTCATTAGTTCGATCTTTGTTATATGCAAAGAGTCCGTGGTTGAGATTACAGTACTGCAGGCTAACTCTACCCACAGCCAGGAGTTCGATCCAGATGGGGCTCAAGGTTGACTCCATCCTTCTGAAATCAGGAAAAATGAGGACCCAGATGGTTTGGGGGCAAAATGCCGACATTTGTAAACAGCTCAGAGAGTGCTGTAAAGCAATATGAAGTGGTTTATAAATCAAAGTCCTGTTATTGGTATCTAACTTTAGTTCCATTTTTTTCAGTTTTCTCCTTACCTTTTATTACCAGAACTTCAAGTAACATTATTACTTGAAAATCATATTCATGTTTGACTTTTGGGGTAAAGTCATTAGTACAGGGATATATACAATCTAATTTAAGACTTGAGCTTTCATCCCCCTACTAAACAGGGCATCTAATCTAAGACATGGGCTTCCCATTCCATATTATGGGATGGGGGAAAGGTCAAACCCTGGTTAGATTTTCATCAAGGTCAGATAGATATTACAACCTGCCATTAGTCTTACCTAAACAAGCATTCCTTTTGGTGTCGCTTCAGATTCCCTACCCGTTCATTGGGTGACAGTTGTAACTCACAGTTATTTGGACTACTACTGTGCCCTCCAAGGGAGGCTACCTTTGAAAATGATCCAGAAACTAAAACTGGCACAAAATTTAGTGCCCCATTTGCTGGAATGTATATGCTGCTCAGACATTTTATACTAAAAGCTCTATACTGCTTTTCAATGAGTTTCCAGGTACAAATCAAAGTGGTGATTTTACATTATAGCATCCTGTAATATCTTATTTTAACCTATACCTTCTCAGTTCCTTCCAAATTACATTTTTCAGACATAATGCCTTTCCCAATACATGCTTTTTGAAAGCTCCTTCTATTGCCTACTTCCATCAGGCAGAGTCTAATGAGTTCCAAGGATGTTTCTCAGGAATAGCTCCCAACTTATAGAATAACCTTTCTCCAGAAATTGTTAGCCCCTCCCCCCTGTCTTTTAGCTTTCCAGAAGTTGGTGGAAATCTCTTCTGAATTATGTTCAGGGAATATTTTGAGATGACGCTGTCTACTGCCCTGCATTATTGTTAATTTCACCATGGACATTTAATGTATATTTACTTGGATGCTTTTCATTTGTTTTGACTGCCAGGAGTCCTTTGAGATGACAGCAGTATAAATAAATAAAAATAGACTGGAGACTTTGAGCAGGAAGTGAGAAGTAGTCATATGTCGAAGCTGCACGGTTTTTATTCAAAGATGCTATAATTCAACAATCCCTACATAAAATGCTCTGACAGAATTTATGATTGAAAGAGGAAACAAAATCAACACATCTCTTTCTATGTGTAACACTTCAAGTCAGACAAGAACATATCGCCAAAGGAGCAAATACTTAGTTTCCATTATCTGATCCATTTTCAATCATTCTAAAGATCCTTTGAGAGTGCATTAACTTACTCCTATGTAACATACACAGCAGAAGTACGACTAAACAAAAATGTTGAAGCCTTTCTACATAGTTATTACAGTTCACTTTTGTACTTTCCATAAAACGGAGTTACAAAAACAAGAATATTCTTACAGATACTTTAGTCCCATCAGGCCCAAGTCCTTTCTTTTTCTCTCTCTTTCTCTCTCTCTCTCTTGATCAGCTTTAAATGACATAATCATACTAGTGTCCACTCAGCAGACTGCATGACCCAAATTTAGATCTTGGAAAAAGCCACTAGACCTTGAAAGCTAAGAATGAAACACTTCTAATTGAAAAGCCATCCGAACCCATCACCACCTAGCATGAGGTCATAAAGCATGATTCCACAATGATAGGTCTATTCGTTTTATGGACATTGATCACTTCCAGGTAATTTACAGCTTTTTCTCCCCAGATTCTGGTGCAGTACCTTTCTCCATTGCTACAGACATTATTGATAAATGCATTACTTAAAGTTGGCCCTTTTGACAGTGAAATCTCTTCAGGCATGGCCTGCTTGGTCTCAGTTCAGAATTCTGTAAATCTTTGATCAGATTTTATTTTAATCTTTGGCTAAATTGGAGTTCAGTGACAGCCTCTTAAGATCTGGGATGGAACCAAATGAAATAATGTGTCCAACAGTTATTAGATTTTGATGTGGTAGCATTTTCATTTTACAGTTCACCCTAGCTACCAAAGGCTTTTCAGACATGTGAGTTGGAAGACAGGGAGAGAAAGATTGATTTTTTTCTGACCCCTCCCCTTGCTATTGTATATTATTACAGTTCATTCCAAACCACAATGAGACCAAAATGGCAACATGTGGATCATGTTATAATGATGCAAACCCTACTTGAGTGCTTGTATATAGCGAGGGTGCATGCCCCTCACCAAATTCAGCGCCCTGCTCAAGGCCATAGTTACCACTCCCACCTACAGTACCAATTGGACAACCCTTGTCATGTTGCACTCTCCTCCCCCCGTCAACCCTTGGTCCCTCCGAGCCGTTCCCTAACATGTCGGCCACTATCCCTAAAAGCTCCAATTCCCCAGAATCCCCATTAGACTCACCCAAACCCCTTAAAAATTTAATTTAAAAAACCCTATTTTTGGCCATGAACCAAATGATGTTCTCTGGAAAGTTTTTCTTTAAGAACAGAGTCCATTTAATTCACAAAAACTTTGAAATCTTCAGTTCAAGAATAATTGCCCAGCATGTGATTTGCTAACAAGACAATTTTAATGAAAGACATTTTCAGAGCTTCAAGATTACATTATGTCACTATCACTGCTTCATTATAAGAAGCACCCTTTTTCAAAGTTTAAATTAAAATACCATCCATGGACCCAGGACATGTCCTTCATGAAAAACCACAACAGGCACATGTCATTATTAGGCTTGGATGTAAACAGGGGGGAAATGCGGAGGGGGGAGAGAAAGGAAAGGATTATGTGTGTGTGCGACATTTCCCATGTTCATGATGTCCAGGGATTAGTCTGTTGAGAGTTTTTATATATTTTTACTCATTTATCTTTATTCAGTAATTAAAAGTCATTAAAAATAGACATCAGATCCAAAAAGCATAATTCAACCATCTCGGGAAATCTCTTTGGCCTTAGCAAAGATTGAATTCTTCTAGCACAGGGCTGCAATGTCTGGATTGCAAAAATCTAAGTGACCAAAAGGTGATAAGAAAGAATTTGTTAAACCCATGGTGGCACAGCGGTTAGAATGAAGCATTGCAGGCTAATTCTGCCAACTGCCAGCAATTCGATTCTTACCTGTTCAAGGTTGGCTCAGCTTCCATCCTTCCGAGGCCGGTAAAATGAGGATCCAGATTGTTGAGGGCAATATGCTGACTCTGTAAACTACTTAGAGAGGGCTGTAAAACACTATGAAGCGGTATATAAGTCTTAATGCTATTGCTATTTATTAAACTCAGGTAAGGTCACTACTGCTAGAGAAATTCAGAAGTTAACAGTGAATCAGAATGATCAAGGAAAGCATATAGCAGTGTCTTTTCTTTCTGTTTTTCTTTCTTTCTATATTATTGATATTTTTTTAAGTGAACATCATAGGGCATCATAGATATTCTAGAAGACATTTGCTATGATAAATACCTAATGGTTATTTTTCATTCAAATTTGCAATGTGTATTAATATAGGAAAAGACTGGAAAACTTTTAAGGTAACCTAATGACTGCTGTTCCCAGAATTCCTTCGCAACATAAACCATAGAACAACTGAATGAATCAAGCTGAAGATTAAATTAATGGTAAACAAGAAATGACATTGATGCGAAGTAATGACTCATACATCAAAAGAAGAAAAAACGTAGGCAAATGAATTACGCAGTTACAAGAATAATAAATCTAATAAGTTAAAAAGGGAGAACAAACAAGCTTCATAATAAGATACTTGGTTTTACAACAAGGACAAGTAGCTTTTGAGGGATCAGGGACAAAGTTCATTTCCTCTAAATTCTGTAGAACCACAGGAAGTCTTCGAGAGTGCTATGATTTCACCAAAATGGACAGAAACAGTTTTTGACTAGTGGTTGATTCTGATCACATATACTCCTGCCCTGTCTCATCTTCCCTTTTCATTTCAGAAAATTTTCAGCTTGGGAGTCCGAATGAAATAGCAGTTGACTGTGTTTTCTGTGCAAATGGAAGAAGTCAAATTTGGATTCCACTGATGGTAACCAGTTTTGTTTTCTAAATTCCTGGACATCTCCTTCTTTGCAAAAGGACCTTCTATAATTCTGATGATTCTAAAATGGTATTAGAATTTCTTAGCATAATCTCTCTGAGCTTACCTTGCTACGGCCAAGTGGCAAAATATTTATGTGTGTGTACGTATGAATATAAAATTCTTCATCATTCCACTTCTTCCAATGCTACCCATATTTTTGCCCTGGAAAAATAATGTGAACCTTCTCAAAGATGACTTGTGGTTGCCAACTGCATACTAATTCCCATCAGTTTGCCTGTCTTCATCATGATAAAGTGCTGCTAAGATTTGCAGTTTTCATTTTGTGTCTTTCTATACCATTGCTCTGAAGTCTTTGGGATTAAAAATAGAATTAAAAAGTTTCATACACGCAAACATAAAAATTAGTTGTATACATGGTTGATGAAGACACTAAGAACCACCATTCTTTTAAATATATATATATATCATATTTACAAGTCAACATACAGCCAGAAATCTTAGCTAAATCATTTCTTTGTCCTCCTTTTCTCTTTAAAGAAAACATGATCAAGAAAACATTATTACTTATTGCCCTGGACATAGGATATGAAATTGGAGGTGATCTATTTAGGTAGTTGATGAGAATACCATGTACAGATCTTTTGAAACAGTTCCGATTGTAGGATTTAGTCTTCCATGTTTTCAATCTTTTTTTCTTCTCCCCCTCCCCCCTCTTCCCCTGAAAGTTCAGCTAGAAAATTTGGTTTGTGTATTTTTATGTCAGAACTTCACATCCTAAGGGGCTTCATTTTTTGACAAATCTGTTTCCCTATGTTGCCAGTTTGCTATCATAAATCCATCATAATTTCTCAGGCTGGTGGTAGTTCAGCTCCATTGAGATTTCCAATCTGCCAAATCCTGTTTTTTCTATCTCTAAAGTAAATTCACACTTAGTCTGGCTCCTGTACATGGGGACGTGCACACTCAGAAGAGTTAATAAATTTTACATACACTTGCAGTTAATTTCTTTTTAAAGAAATTACCTTGGAAACTGCCCTCCCAGTGTTAACCAGAAGTCATAAAAAAAAGTTTTATAAGAAGCTGGAACTTATTTGAGTTTAGATTCAAAACAATTGCTGGAATAATAATATCCATGCCATGACCGAGACATATATAATCACACATTAAGCCTCTGGATAATGAAGGTCCTTTGATGGTATGACATGTTAATACAGAGGCTTGTAACAATTTCTCTCTCCCTCACACAATGTTATAATAAGAATAAAGGGGACAGGACAGGGAGTGAAGGAGGAGTGAAATAAAATCCAATTTTATACCGAATTCTTGAGAAGGTCCTTGCTGAAAGTTAACTGACAATTACAGATTCTTTTTTGGATTTCTATAGTGCGTGAATGTATTTGTTATATGCCATTAGCCATCAGGTGAAACCTCGCACTTACAGCCTTCGGTTTCAGCTCGAGAGAATCTAACACTGATTGATGGCAAGTCACCTGGAATTGGTTGGCAGAATTTCCAATTTTCTGTGGGGAAATTGCTTATTTCACTGAGTCTCTTCTCATTTTTACAATCGGACAGCAAGCTGAGATTATACATTATTATGTGTCTGACTAAAATGGTGATGGATGATGTCACATGGTTAAGGAGAATTAAACATTTCATTTAGGGCTAGGTTTCCAAAAGTTAGTGAGGCAGCTTGGGCTGGGTTTCCGTGGTTCTTGTTTTGTTTGTATTGCTTCATTCCAATGTGGAGTGACATTACTCCATTTTTAAAGGAAGCTGAATAATGAATTGATGCATGCTTTTATTATTATTATATTGCGCTCATAGTACTCTGGTATTTCTTCAGCTGGTGAGTCATTTAGAGTTAAAATGATTGAAGTGGCATAAAAGCTTTTGCCATAATTATAGTTTTAGCACATACAGTTAAAATAAATATATCATGTTTAGTCTTTTGAAAACTTTCTTCAAGGGCTGGCTGGATATCACAGCACTGTATTTTTATCCTGATTTTAATTAAGATGCAATAAATAAATCTTGTTTACAAGCTCACAGGGGAGAAATGCACTGTAAACTGTTGTTGCTGTTGTTTTGGGTGCCTTGGAATATTGATTTATATAGCACAGTCTTCTCTTAAGGATTTGAGTCTGCGGGTAAGGATGTAAAAAAAGGAATGGGTGGATCTCAAAGAAGGCATATTTGTGGTCGCCACTGAAGTAAATTGTCATAACCCAGATTCCAGAATCAGATAGCAACTATTGTACTATTCCTATTGCATTTCTGTCAAGAAACTACAAAAAAACTCACCTCTGAAAAAGAAAGGTATGCCTAAACAAAAATAAAAAATAAAAATTGGAAAGATTCTCGTTGAAAGGACGAGTTATAAAAAGAAAAAAGAAAGTTGCACATGGAAATATTTTAAAAGATTGCATTAGGGAATAGGAAACATAAAATACAACGGATACAAAGGTATCAGGAGAAAGTGAACCTGGTGTAATGCTGCAGAAGTAGTTTCACACAAGAATTCTGTGTGTTGAGAAACGTTTTAAACAAATGTAGATATGGATTATTATTTTTAAAGTAGATATTTTTGGAAGTCATAAACTATTCAAATGATGTAGAATAATGTCCCATTAATGTGGATAGTAACGTAGATAAGGTTTTTGCTAATTTTTCATTTCAGGTCTGTCCTAAGCACAACCTCTGTATCCTATTTGAGGTTCTGCTCAAGATCTGTAGATGTTGATTCTGTATGGTTTGAAAACCATTGACTCAACCATGAATCAGAATGAGAAATCTTTATTTGATCAATGACTTTCATTCAACCATGGAAACCATGGAAAAATCTGCATTCCACTGCGGCACGACAGTCACTTTTCTGTAAAGTTTCCATCTGAAGCTGATATATTCATAATGGTTAATCTACAATTTTGAAGCAAGTTCCAATGTATGGATTTATATTTTGATAGGAATGAATAAGGGTGATCCATCAGGACATCTTCATACACTGGTACATTGGTTACACTGTGGACTAAATGTTAACCTGCATGAAATCTCTTAAGCACTTATCCTAAACCCAACAGACTTTCTCTTCTTGCATAAACTAATATTTGCATGCACACACTCTTCAGATCTCCAAGATTGACTGTGCGAATAATCATGGAATTAGTCTGCAAAATTTAGCTTGATTTGCCTACTAATGTAACTTTTAAAGGTGGCTTTAAACATCTGTATTTTCTAGAAGCTTAAAAGTGAAAATTCTTGTTCATTTCCAGCACTGGTACACATCCACACCCCTTCAGATCAAGTAAACCATGACTTATGTAAAGTTGACTTTGTGTCAGTAATGCAAAATAGAATGGCTGTTTACAGTATGCAAAACATTCACAATTTTAGATTCTGTTGGGGAAACTTCCATCTACTTCATGACAATTGTGGCAGATGGGTTGGTTATAATGTACAGTCCAGGAAGAGCTCAATCTTCCATCATCACCCACACAGTTTTATGTTATGGATAATGGAATAAAGAGAATGGCATTCATGTGTTACTTTTCATCAGAAGATTTGACTTATGTCACTAAAAACTTTTATCTGCCTGTTCTGGTAGTGGTGTTTGCTTCTGTTCTGTCTTGTTCCTTTCTGATTCTCTTTTGATGGCACTGGTGGTGGTGGTGGTGATGATGATGATGATGAAGATGATGATGATGATGATGATGATGATGATGATGATGATGATGATGATGATGATGATGATGATGATGATTGAAAACAAACCTTTGTTTTTCAGAACAGTCTCAAAACAATATAAGCAATCAAAAAGGAACAGGAAAAAAATTTAGATTCCAGCTGCAACATTCTTTCTAACAGTGTAGAACTCTTATTCAAACTTAAGAAAACAAATTTCCTTTCAAAAGTCACTGATAGTATTATTTCTTTCCTTTTGTTATGAGAATATTATTTCTAAAAGTTCAGGCTTAATGAAATTGTAGCTCTGCAGGGAGGAAGAGGCAGTTTATACATTTATCCATTTTCATCTCTTTTGTTAAGGATACAATATGAGGCATGAATTGTGAAACTAGAGTTCGGGCTAAGGTGCTTATTATACTTCCATCTTGGAGATGAGCACAGATCGGCTTTCAAAATCCTCTACCCAATCAGAATCCCAAGAAGTTGAGTTGGGAATTTTTTGAGGGAAATTTTCCAATAATTTCTTATGGGCAGGACTCTCCTTTAGCAATTACAGTAACCCCACCACTACTGGAAAAAGGATAAGACATTCACCCTGAGTCAACCTGAAGGTCGATGGTGATCTTGTTGCACTTGTATTTACATGGACCATTGGATATATTCTCACATGCCAGCAGGTTTTCCCAACGATTCACTGCAGTGGCACTCTATACAGATCCTTTCGATGTATCAACTGATGCTTCAGCTGGTACTTCAGGGCTGAGAACTATTTTCTGTGCATGCTTTCAGCAGCCATGAACTTAGGAGTATTTAGCAACAGAATGACCTATGAGTATGTAATCATTTAATATACCTATTAAATGTCATTAGTTGGACAATTAATATTTTGATAAATGTTAATTTATGCGCATTTCTTGCAAAGTTCACACACTGATAAGACCAATATAAGACAGTTTTGCTTCCTGTATTTTGGAAGCTAATTACATGAATAGTAGATTTATCTGCTTTGAACTGTGTTATTAAATCTACTTCAAACTTGATTCGAGACTGAAGCTTGGTTCTAAGACCAGAAAGGAGATGCTGAGGAACTTGACACTATGCTGGAACTGAAGCCTTCTGGGAGTTCACGCGTAGCCCAGCACCTTTCGAGGCAGGGAAACTCCTTTCATTCACCATGGTAATAATCTTGTCTCGGCTCCTCTGCCCATCACGTGAGTGGCTAAATTTGATAAGCGTGTCCACAGACACAGCTCTCTCGGGAGTTTCTGATCACTGATGCTAAAAATGTCCAACAAAGCGTGTTTCTGTGTGAGTATTAACTAGAGTAACCATATTTTTTTAAAAAAAATCTTGTTGAAATATTCCATTGGTGAATCAAGGAATGACTGGGTTAATTAGTTGTCTTATTGAGACAAACAGATGAGAATTCATCACCTTTAATAGAAACCTATAGGAGTGTGCCTTCTTGTTTCTGTCCTAATTCAATTCATTGTGCAATTGTGTGATAAAGATGTCATTTTTGTTGAACCCATGATTAGGATAAGGTTGCTAGACAAGCTTCCAATTATTCCATCTCACCCCCACCAAACATAGTATTTCCTGGATCTGGCAAAATGATATTATCCCGGAGCGTACAATAGTCAATTGGGCTTCCTTCCAGGGAAACACAAATAAAATTGAAACAGTCTCCTTTCTCTTAGTGCTTCAATACAATGACAACCAACAAATAGTCAACAATTATCAATTTGAGCAGGCAAGTGTTTAAACTCTATGCTTTATAGATCACAGCTCTATTATTCCTTGAGAAATTTCATTGGAGGGTTCTGAAAAGAATAGGAAAAAAATGCTATTAGCTGTTTTAAATGGTGTGTGTAATATGTTTGGTGCAGTATTATACGCTGGCTTAATACGTCACTGTTTCATAGTTTGGCTTCTAGTGTGGAGAACACTAGATTATGTTTTCCATTTGTTTGCGATCAACAGCACTGTTTCTAACCTAATCACAAAAATCAAGCCAGCTACAATTACTGTTTAATTTGCCACAAACCCCAGAGTTGTTTTATTTGCATAAGTAAAACAGTTCTCTGAAGCATAATAAATTTTGTAGTGAGATGAAAAAGTCGACAGAAAGAGAAATGAAGGCAAATGTTGCTTGAGCACCACTAGATGAAGAGCTCAATAGAAGCAGCCAAGTGTTAAATGATGGCATAAATATTTGCATCCATTATCGTTTTGGGTGAAATTTAACATGTATTGTGAAGAATGAAGGAGCCTGAAATTGGCGAGGACATGATGGCTTAAATGTCTCACTGGCAAATTGATATACTGAATGATGATGAAATTCCTTTATTTGGATTCTGTTCATTTGAGTAGGCTTGCTTCCACATCTTAAAACTTCAGAAATAGGAGTTAGGAGTTTGCAATGGGGAACATGAACTCCTACAACTCAATAGTTTGAAATGTAGGGAGGTCTGATTCATAAGCCAAATTAAAAGCCACACAACATGATCCTCATTGAGAAGGAACATTATCTGAGGAACTGTTTTTCTTCCCTTGTTTCCATCCACTGGTAATTTTGTTCAGAGTGGATGTGCAGCAGGCCCTTTCTATTAAATGTAATCATCTTATGAGACCTGGAAATTTTGCCTTCTAGGTTTGTTCCCCACTCTCTGGAAGATCATCCTTCACAGAGATGCAAACAGTGCCCTCTCTCTCGGATTTCTGAAAAGTCTTAAAACCTCCACGCCTGGAGGATAATATTTTGGACAAGGAGGATGAGGTTGTTATGCTTAATTTTAATCAAGGCTGTCTTGTTTATTTTGGTTTTTGCTAAAAAATACTCAGTAGGGAAGGATTAGGTCTCAGGTTGGGAATTAGTCTTGAATCCTGCACAGCCACAAGAGACCCAGGACTCACACACAAACACAAACATACACACATACACACACCAAGTTCCATGAAACGTTATCTGTTCCCAAGAGAAGGCAAGCAGTCTGGGAAAATTCCTGTATTATAGGCAGAATATAATAAAGTAGTTAGCTTGAACATTACTTGTTGGATCTGGTTACATGAGCCTGACTGTTATCCTTTCAATAGTGATCATTTTTATAGCTTGTAAGCCACTCAGAGTTCGCTTAAAACCACATCAGAGTATATTTTTTTCACTTACTTATGTCCCTGAGTGTATCCTAAGAATCAATAGTGTTGGTTCCATCTTTGAATGGAGGAGGGAATGTCACAACTTCACCCTGGGCATCGCCATGATTCTTTGAAGGACCACTTTCACAAGTTGAGTACAGGATGATTCCAGACTATTTATTTATTCATGGATTGAATCATTCATTCAATCCATGTTTAGAGGCCTCCTGGTTCCAAGCAATTTTGGATAGCCTACACATTCAAGAAACCAGAAAAAATGAAGAAATAGAACATGTAATCATACCTTAGGAAGATAATTGCCTTTATCGCATTTACAAAAAAAAAGCTCATGCATTGGCAAAGATAAGCTAGGAAGTAATTTACCCAAATGTATTTCTTTTCTCCAATGTTTAAACCCTTCTCCATCCCTTATGGATTAATAAGCTTTTTGCCACCTGTTTCTCAGCCTTGAATATTGAATGGCATGTGGTGTTTTGATCATGACTTTGTCTTGTTTCTACTTTGGCCTTGATGACTTCTGTGCAGACAAGGAAGGACTTTCTACAGCTTGTGGAAGTGAATCTGAACATTTCTATTTATACAGTTTGGACTCAAATGTATCGTGGAAAAGCTTCAGATCTTATTCAAGATTAACAGTATTTCACAAGAGCTTTTTTTTAAAAAAAACAACAACAACCAATAATAATAATCCCAAATCCAAAAGAGATTTTTTTTCACATGCAAAAAAGGTTTAGAGAATCTCCAGAGTAACTAAGGAATTTTATTGTAATAAATGTGGAATTCACTTAGGCAACTGCAGACAAGATCCTGCTAATTCCTTTGACTGATAGCAGCTGGAGAATGCTAGAGAAGTCAGTGGGTGGCAGTCAAGAAAGTGGAAAAATAAAGAGTCTCTTGGGGAGAGAGAGAGAGAGAGAGAAAGGTTTTAAAAGAGGAATATAAACTTAATCCGTCCGAGGGGAAGAGACGGCGGAGTTTTGACTTTAAAAGTTTTTAAAGAGATAAGAAATGGGAATTTATTTCCCTGGCGTTTAAAGATGCCTAATCTCATTTTAGAAGAAAATGTTGATTGTACTTTATAACATGATGACACGATGAATGTACTTTATGATTATGAATGCACCTAATATGTACACGACTTGATGAATGTGCTTTGTGATTAGGAATGTATTTTAGGATTGCAATCGCAGTTTGTCAATTATAGCCTGTATAGAGCATGTACACTGGAGACAGATTCCTTGCGTGTCCAGATACACTTGGCAAATAGATTCTGACTCCTTCCTTCCTTCCTTCCTTCCTTCCTTCCATCCTTCCTTCCTTCCTTCCTTTTTGTCAATTATAGCTGGTATGTAAGTATAGAGCATGTACACCTGAAGCAAATTCCTTTTGTGTCCAGACACACTTGGATAATAAATTCCAATTCTAATTTGTGACCTTCCTACCTCAATTCCAACAAGCAAAGTCAAAGGGGAAGCTGGCAGGAACTTGCAAGTCATGTGACATTGTGCTTAATGACCAGAGGGGATTTGCTTAACAACTGCAGTCAGAACAGAAGTTATATGTCAGGCACGGTCATGTGATGTTCACTTTATGACTCCATTGCTTAGAGATGGAGTGGCTAGCTCCAACTGCAGTCGATAAGAGAGGACTACCTGTAAGATATTATCATGTGTGAAGTTTTGGTTCAATTTGAACGGACTGGCTTCCAAATCTAAGAGGAATTTGGACCTCAGAATCACTATCTAAACTCAATATGCCCATAGAAAAAGAATTTCCTTGCAAGCTAAATGATGTCCTGTGCTTCTCACGATAGGAAGCTAAGTGCCCCTTATGTTTATTATGCCTTAACAGCTCTGCCTTGGAAGAGAAAAATGTAATTTTTCAGAGCGATAACAGTGCGTTGAGTCCCCAAACCATCTCATATTCCTTCACAAAGAAGGATAAGCCAGCCCAGGTCTCTGGAAGCTGCCGATCTGCAGACTCAAAATGCCTGTCTAGAATTCCACCCTATCTCTGCCCCTTCTGCTCCTCCTTTCTGTGTAGTGCTAAGATGTTCATCAAGACACACACACACGCCTTGTAAATTGCGGCAGTTATATGTGGCAGATGTTTATTTCTTCTCTGAATCCCCCTGGTCGGTTTGAGGTTATTGCTGCTCCAGGAAAGCAAGGTTAAAAGGAGGTAGCTTTACATTTTGTTTGGAAAGCAATGAGATCTGTGGCCATTCTCCTCCCTTCTGGGAGCAAAATGGCAGTGTTTGTTCCCCTTTCAATGTGCTAAGGAGTTTGGCAAGGAGGAAAGTAATATGTTTAGATGAATAAAGAGTATCACGCAGAGAAAGCAAAAAAAAAAGAGAAAAGTAAACAAAATCCCTCTTTCATAGGATATGGATTTCTCTCCTGCAGGGTTGGCATTATAGAGTCTCTTGCCCTGCCCTGACACTGTTTCAATGCAAACCTTTTGGGGAAGTGGTGATTGAGGCCCATTAAACACCCACAGAGCAAAAAAGTCTCACTGCATTACAAGGAGAAAATGAAACACCCCAAGTCAAACTGGATGCATTTATCAGAGGCAGGTCTTATTTATGGGTTTTTGTTTTGAAATGATGTAGTGTGTGAGGCTCTACTCCCACTTTATCAAGAGATGGTCTCATTCACTTTCATTTGAATCTCAGCATCATTGTAACTCTGATTTGGGTTGAAGGTTCAGAATCAGAATTCATTGGTCAAGTGTGTCTGGACACACAAGGAATTTGTCTCCTGTGTACATGCTCTATACCTACCTACATACAATAGACAAACTGTGATTACAATCATAAGATACGTTCATAATCATAAAGTACATTCACCTTGTCAAGTGCATATAAGCATAAGATACATTCATAATCATAAAGTATTCATCTTCTCATGTACATATAAGATGCAATCGACAAACTGTGATTTTAATCATGAATATAATCACAAACTACATTCATCAGGTAATCATGCTATAAAATGCAATCATCATGTCACAAAACACATTTCATCATGTCATGGGCACACAGAACCCTCTCTGCTGGCACATGAGTCAAGTCACTCCAATATTACCTCAGAGCTGAGTATGCTCAGAGAGAAGTAGCGGCGCCAGACAATGACATCACACGTCCTTGCGCATGCTCAGAATGAGAGTAGTGGCACCAGGCGATGACATCATGAGCCTCGACTCATTAGTCATGACTCGTCCGGGCACTCAGTGTCTAAAACGTTAGCCATCACTGTACTAGAAGAAGGATGCTTCTGTTCTTGAAATAGAACGTCCAGAAAGTCTACTCTGAAGCACCATCTTCTGATGTGTTCAAAAGCAAAACCTTGTCCTTCCCATATAATTTTCACCAAGTAAATCTGCCTAAAATTAGCACCTTTTTATTAAACCCCAAATGAATGGATTAAATCAAATAATATCACAGCACTTTGATTACAGTTGCTTTTATTTAATATGCTTTCATCATCTTTTCTTAAAGGATTATAAATTATTCAAGCCGGATTTCAAAATTATTCATCACTTAAGCAAATTTTACATATTTCATTGATTGGCAAAATCAATTGTGTTGAATAGGAGTAAAAACATTGAATATGAAATCTTCCCAAATAATCACTGAATTATTAGAAGTTACAGTAACTTTTTTCCCCCCCAAGAAGTCAGTGATTACAGTGGGCTGTCCAGGAATCTGGAGGTGAGGATGGCTGAAGTTTGCGGTGTTTTTTTTTAAAAAAATAATCAGGTTCATTGTACTATAGGGAATATATCTTAGCCTGTCTTTTTTTCTGCTTTAAAATGTACTGTCAATTTTGGACA